>PISX010004175.1:114979-125478 GCA_004024625.1 Mellivora capensis | reverse complement strand
CAGTTAGAATGGCCAAAATCAGCAAGACAGGAAACAACGTGTGTTGGAGAGGATGTGGAGAAAGGGGAACCCTCTTACACTGTTGGTGGGAATGCAAGTTGGTGCAGCCACTCTGGAGAACAGTGTGGAGGTCCCTCAAGAAGTTAAAAATAGAGCTTCCCTATGACCCTGCAATTGCGCTACTGGGTATTTACCCCAAAGATACAGATGTGGTGAAAAGAAGGGCCATCTGTACCCCAATGTTTATAGCAGCAATGGCCACAGTCGCCAAACTGTGGAAAGAACCAAGATGCCCTTCAACAGAGGAATGGATAAAGAAGATGTGGTCCATATACACTATGGAGTATTATGCCTCCATCAGAAAGGATGAATACCCGATTTTTGTAGCAACATGGATGGGACTGGAAGAGATTATGCTGAGTGAAATAAGTCAAGCAGAGAGAGTCAATTATCATATGGTTTCACTTATTTGCGGAGCATAACAAATAACACGGAGGACATGGGGAGATGGAGAGGAGAAGGGAGTTGAGGGAAATTGGGTGGGAGATGAACCATGAGAGACTATGGACTCTGAAAAATAACCTGAGGGTTTTGAAGGGGCGGGGGGTGGGAGGTTGGGGGAGCCTGGTGGTGGGTATAGTGGAGGGCACGCATTGCATGGAGCACTGAGTGTGGTGTAAAACTATGAATTCTGTTACTCTGAAAAGAAATTTAAAAAAAAATAAAATAAAATAAAATAAAAAAATAAAAAAATAGATTATGGTAGCATACATAAAAAGAAAATATAACAATTAAAAGAGATATAGCTATAGACAGTATGCGTGAAACTCAAACAATATTTAGTGAAAATACATGCAATATGATTAAATTTATAGAAAGCTTGAAAAGAAACAACAGCATGCATACATAGCTTATAAAAGTATATACATTTGGAACTGAAAGTATGACATGGTTGCAGTAGAAATCAGCAGAAAATTTCCTTTGGGAAATGTAAGTATTCAGGTTCAGAAAGGGACACTTGTGACGCTCCTACTATAATGGCAATAATTTATTGCTTGAAATGAGTAATCAATACATTGGTGCTTCCTTTTCATTACTCTAGAAGCTCTACATATATACTTTATGCACATCACATTAAAATTTATGATGAAGAAAATAGAGAAAAACATCTTAATTACTGATACTACAAGCCCCATAGGCACACTAGACCCATTATTTGTGGAAAAAAATGATATTATCTTTGTTCTACTTTAGGTAACACCTCTCTCTGGATGAGATTTATGGTGGCACAAACCTATAATGACTCTTTTTTATGCTTCTTATCTAATTAAGCAAGTGAAGCAAAAGCAAAACAAAAAAAATTGTATCTTAGATTCTTGAGAAGAAAATTAAAACAATATACAAAAAGAACTATGTTTGAGAAAATAAGCCCAATTTTCTTTTGCACTTATTGAGATTGACATAAACATTATCTCTGGCAAGAGTTTCCTGTTTTATTGATTAGTAAATTACTACTCCCAGATCAAAGTGATAATGCCCATGATTGAAAACTAGTTGTAAATTTTGTTTTTGTTGTTGTTGTTAAAAAGGTCTTTTAATACCACCCCATTTTAAGTCTGCCAAAAATCAAGGTAATACCTATTTAGAGTTTCTAATATGAATAATAGTTCAAGGTAGGGAAAATTAGAGACATCTTCATACACTATAACTTCTAAAGTTAATTTAAGCAGGACTATATTTGCTGGCATTTCATCTCTAAACTTATAAATTATTATAGTATTTTTATATAACTTCTACTAAATTTATAGGATAAGCATGTATAAATATAAAAATACACTATACATAATATTAAATATATAACATTATCTGAAGCGCTAGAGGAGAGAAATCTGAAATCAGTTTCACCAGGCTGAGGTCAAAGTGTTGGCAGAGCCATAATCTCTCTAGAGACACAGAACCAATTCCTTGCCTCTTCCAGCTCCTGGTGGTTGCCCATATTTCTTGGCTTATGGACATGTTAACTCCAATCTTTGCGTTTGTGGTCCCACTGTCTTCTCCCCTTCTTTGTGTGCATTTAGGGCCCAGCCAGATAATCCAGAATGATCTTCCATTGCAAGACCATACACTTAATCATAATGTGAAGCTCTTTTTTGTTGTTGTTGTCAAAAAGGACATTCACAGACTCCAGAAGAAATTAAGACAAGGAAATCTTCTTTTGGGGGGCCATTATTCAGCCTACCACACATTTCCATTTAAATTATATTCTTATTAGGATATAAGAGTACGTAAGCATATTTTGCTTCTACAGAGACAAGTAAGCATGCTTTTCTTGCAATATATGAATTAACGGAAATGATACAAAAGGGAAATTATAGATAGCTTTTTCATTGAAACCTCTGTAAACGAATCTGTAAGCCAAGAATTGGTTGCCTGATTTTCTTTTCAGAATATTATCCTTACAATCTATATGGTAGAACGAAAAACAAGAATTTATGTTTATTTATGCAAAGTTCATTTACCTGCTAACTGAAGCTGAACATATAACCTCTTCTTTGCAGAATAAAACTGACAGTTTTTGCTGTAATTACACCCCATCTTCTATAAGATTACCTCACAAGCGGTTGGATGTGTGTACAACATGCTAGCAAAATACAAGAAATTTATAATACTTGTTTTACTCCTAATGTGCAAATCATTTATATTAGTTAACGTGAAGGTTAAACTGTGTTAACAGAGGTTCCAAATTTAATGTCTTAAAGAAAATAATTATTTACTGACTTATGATGTAACAAATGTATGGTGACAATCCTGGTTGGTGAATGGCTTTGTTCCACATGGTATTCTGGGAATATGTTTTCATCTGGTTGTTTTGGCTTCTCCTAAAGTGTTGAATTCATATGCATGGTACATAAGCATATTCATTTTCCTGTGTAAGGGAGGAAGAAAGAGAACATGGAGGAAGGCCATGCAATCTTTTAAGCCCCAACATAGAAGTGGCACCTGCCATTTTCCTTTATTCTATTATTAAGGCTTTATCCCACAGCCACATTTAATTGTAAAAGTTGCGAAAAATGTCTGTACTTGAGCAGCTGTGTTCAGCTGCAGTTGTCTTACTGTGAAAGACAATATATTTTGTTTTCAATTTTATTTTCCACAATCTCTACAACAGATGGCAAAATATGCAATATGTTCGGCCATGTGTATGTTTACCCATTAGTTTGTAAAAATGGACAAAGAATTTGAAAATGATTGATTGTCTGCCTTTAAGACAAAGGTTTAAGTCAAAAGTTGTATGGAAAGGAGTGCCTGGAAAGCTCGGTCAGTTGGGCGACTGGCTCTTGTTTTGGGGGCTCCCATGGGGTCATGATCTTGGTGTCATGGGTTCAAGCCTCATGGGCTTTGTGGTCATGGGGATTTCAGCTTGGTGTTCTCTCTCTCCCTCTCCTTCTACCCCTGCCCCTGCTTGTGTGTACTCACTCACTCTTTCTCTAGAATAAAGTAAATAAATCTTAAAGAAAAAGTCACGTGGAGATATGTTAGGGAAAACATTAAAATAACATTCATTAACATTTTAATTTATTTGTTCAATTACTTTTACACCAACTATAGGTCCTCAGGACATAAAGAGCAATAAGACTTCCTGAACACAGGAAATTCGCAGACTGACCATCAAGGTAGTCTAAAATATTTAAAATTCACTTAAAGTAGATGATGTAATCATATGAGAGTCATAATCCAAAAGAGAAATCAAAAGCATTTTCAAAATGAAAGAGAATGTAGTTTTTAATTCAGTTCTGGGACATTTCATTGATATTGCATGCAGACTCCATTTTTGTAGTAAGAGTTGACCAATTAATCTCAATTTCTGGACAAAATTTTCAAGAAATACTGGGCTTTCAGTTATAATGAGATGGCTTCTAAACCAGCATTTGAGTCACAGTGACTAAAAGTGTTGATCTTAAAAATATTTCTTACATGGATTCACAGAAGATGGCATGAGTATGGGAAAATTGAGAGAGGAATTTCCCAAGCATACAACTGAGACAACAAAATGACATCAACCCAAATAAATTTCTTGTATAATATTCCCATAAGTCCAGAAACATAAATTATCATGCCTAGGTGTAAGCCACTTTTCCAAGTTGAATTTCCTCCTTTTGACAAATTCAATACCCTTCAGGATCTTACTATGTTCTGGGTGCAAACTCATTTCTCTCTAAGAGATGTTCTCCAATGGGTAATTTCTTTACTATGCACCTACGAACACAGTCCTTATAAAATATTTTATAGAAGTCTATATAAAAAAACAAACACTACTGTGGTTTGTGTCTAACTATTGACCTGCACAAAATAATATCCCATATCTTGTTTTATTTAATCCTCTGAACAGTCTTATAACTTGGGCATTACTATCCTAATATTGCAAAGAAGAAACCCAGATTCAGAGAGATTGTTAGTTGATCTACCAGATAGCCAGTAACTAGCAGAACTTTGATTGGGAATGGACCTGCTGGCTCCAAAACCTGCCAGCATTATTTTTTCAGTGTTTGATCAAACCATATTTAAGGTTTCAAGGTGCTCTCTGTATGCTTATGTGTGTATGTGACTCTTCTGCTAAAATGTCAGCTACTTGAAGCTCATGTTTTTATTTTTTTTTTAAATGTCTCAACAGTTCCTAATGCAGGATTCTGCATACTCAATAAATGTTCATTAAAGTACATTGTTTAATTTCATTAAATTATGTTCAATTTATATAATTCTCTAGTTCTCATGCTATTGAGATTCATCTTTACAAAATCAATGACTGAGACCTTAACAAAGTCTTTCACTATAAATGCATTCATTATACGTTCTTTAGTGGGATGATATCTAAATTCCAATATCATGATGCATTATTTTTTAGTCATCTTATTTATATGCTACCATAGTTTAATATATTTAATTATAATTCCAGGATTTCCTCTTTCTGATCATAATTTGTTAACTGCTTCATGACATGTGTCCATGACAAGTCTTTTTAAAAAATCAATATGCACATTTTTAGTTAAAAAAATACCTGTTAAAATATAATTTCTTAGCAGTGGACATAGCATTTTGACACCAAACACACAAAAATACATCATTAGAGACAATTTATATTGATTTCTTAAAATTCATCAGGCTCAATAAATTCACTTGTAAAACTTGCAGCAATTATTCTATTTTTATTCCAAAGCAGTCACTCAGTAATGCAGAGCTTTTTTTAGTGTTAAATTGAGGAAAAGTAGTATTTTTCTAATCATCTGTAGTTTTGCCACACTTTCCAGCATACACCTAGAGCAACGCTGATGTTGAAAAAATGTATAGTCTGTGTGCATGATGTTTTAAGAAGAGGATTGCCTTGGGAGTCAGTTGATCTGACCTCACAGAAAGTTTGACTGATAAACGTAGACTTCTTCCGCAGGAAGGCTCAGAAGGGGCGGAGAGGTGTTGTTTATCTCAGGTATGAAAATGTGTGGAGTGGGGAGCCCCTGGATGGCTCACTTCATTAAGCATCTGACTTAGGCTCAGGTAATGATCTCAGGGTCTTGGGGTCTAGGCTTAGGTCATGATCTTAGAGTCCTGCTCAGCAGGGAACCGTCTTCTCTCTCTCCCTGCTTGCCCTGTCAAATAAATAAATAAAATCTCCTTCAAAGTGGAGGGGGTGGTAAATGAGATCGCTAATCTCCAAAATTACTTTAGATATTTGAATTTACTAATATTCTCACTTGTTGAGTGTATCTATGTGCATGTGTGCATGTTTTAGGAAAATTAAAACCCTAACTGGGTTAACTGAAACATAACTTTGAATCTAATTTTAGATTTAAATGGATCATTTTGTATTTCCTGAGTTTCTGAAGTTTGCATTTGGATTCACTAGTATGAATTGATAGGATTTTTTAAAAAATTCTGAAGGCTATCATGTGTTCATATGCTTAAAGCAATGGTCAATTTTTAAAATATTTTTTTTTATTTATTTGACAGAGAGAGACACAGAGAGAGAGGAAACACAAGCAAACAAAAGCAAAGAAACTACTGCAATTAGGTGAGAATTATCAGGTTTAATTTTGCAATAAAAGTTATCTCTAAGTGTTTATATTTATTTATATATTTAACCTCACTGTGTTATAAAAATTCTACAAAGGATTTCTAGGAGAGAAAGAAGAAAAGAAGAGAAGACATGATTCTAACTATAAAGTTGATTTTTTTTAATTACTTGAGTCCAAGGAGTTATATTCCTCTCCTTCTTTCCATTCTCATCACCTAAACAAAAGTTGAAAGAGGGTAGATATTCAAATATTCCTAAATTATTGAATTAAGGGCTGAATTAAAGACATTCTTCTTACCTCTCAGCCCCAACTCTCGTGTTCACAATCTCAAATAGATCTTTTCTGTAATAAAATCCCAAGATGAATAAAAATTAAAACAGATCCTGCCAGATTTATTTAAAGAACAATCCTTTTTTGGTTACTTGTTCAAAAGGGAGATTAAAGTCTTTTTTTTTTTTTTTTCTTTCTCTCAATTGGGCCTCATCATGTATATTTTCCTTGCTCCCTACCTAGCAAAGCAGCTATCTAGGATTTGTCTGCTTCCTTACTAATTGATTGAAATGAGTCATATATCATTAGACAGAGTTAAACAGAAACCATATACATTCAAATTAGTATAAGAAGAAGAAAGCAGAACATAGACGAAACTTAAAGTTTCTATAGGCTGGCTGGAAAAGAATAAACATTAAATACTGACCTATATATTTAAAGCAAAGAAGAAAACCCTTATACCTGCATCAGTATATAGCATTCTTCCTATTAAAAATAAATGCAAAATGCCACACTTCTGAGATCTGAGCAAAATTTTCTTTGAGCTTAATTATTGGATGTTTAAAGTACAAATGACCAAAGGGAGAGAGGGATTCTTTTTTATATAGTATATATAAAAGTATATAGCATATATAAAATTATTAATAAAACAAGTAAAAATTACATTTATTTGAATATCTGTAGTACATGAATATATGATCTAGTTATCTAGAAATAACTCTTATTTCTAGACACTTATTTCTTATTTCTTATCACCTCAAGAATCTGAGTTGTTTTTCACCAGTCAATACAAGCTTAAATTGCCTTAGTTCATTCTATTAAAAATAATTTACACATGCATCAATCAAATTAAATAAGCTGAAAACCAAAGAGACAAATTGAATGAAGATTTTGCAGTATAGGAGTATATGGGAAAGAGAGTATATATTAACTCCTGCAGTAATTTTTTTATTAGGTTCTCTCACAAATATGAGGTATAGGGCACTGTTTCAGTGAATAAAAAGATGGGACATAGAAATTATCAGTTATGTGACTTTGAAGTTACTTAAAAAATCTTTTTTTTTTTTTTTTACTACGTCTTTGTTTTTAGTTTTTTCTAAAATTTGTCAGAGGGATAGCATGCACAAACAGGAGGAGCAGCAGGCAGAATGAGAAGCAGATTCCCAGCCATGCAAGAAGCCCCATTTGGGACACAATCCCAGGACCATGCGATCATGACCTGAGCCAAAGGCAGACACTTAACCAGCTGAGCCACCCGTCATCCCTATTTAAAGATTCTTAATCTCTGGCCCTTCATCTGTAAAATAGAGAAAATGTATGCTTGTAAAATGTTGGATATATACTGGCATCCACTACAAAAATGTTGTAATTCTTATTTCTACGTTGTATAAGTAACAATTTTATTTCATAGTAATACAGTTGTGATATTAATATAGATCCAATATGAAACATCTATCTATAATTATTATACTTAAATCCATATATTTTCTTGCTCCAGACCCAGTTTACCCAGAGCAAAAACCAGCCTGAGAAGCAAACACAGCTCCCATGTCATTCATGTTCTGATGCCTGACTCTCTTTGAGACAATGCTGTCATCTCCAACTCTAAGCCTTTTCTCACAAATGGTGAAACTACGCCTCTGGCTCTGCTGATGGCCTTTACTCCCTTTCCCATGTGCCTGACATACATGAAGATAAACTGAGCCACACAGGACAGCATGGGGGTGGCAGAATCCTAAGAACTTGACACTCTCTCAGGGATCTGTGGGGAACTGCCATATCAGTGCTATCTAAGTATGTATTTTTCCACACATTTAAAGTTCAGGGAAGAATTAAACTAGTGGGCTGAATCTTCTCTACTTTTGAGGCTGGAATGGTTAGGAAGATCAACAAGCTGATAGGCATTTTCTATGTACTTCCTGAGAGTACTAGATATGGTAAGACACTTCCATCATACCCATCTACCACAGGAATTCACCATCACAAGTATTTAGGTAACTGGACTGCAGAACACAAAATGAGCTCACAAAACCGGTAACAGCCTACCAGACGGGGAAGTATTACAACCAAAATACAAGCCAAATGAAAGCAATAGTAGGAGTGATGAATGGATCTCTCAATCTCTCTCTCTCTCTCTCTCTCTCTGTTTTCTCTGTCTTTGTCTCTCTCTCACACACAGAACCATCTTCAACAAAAATAATAATCCTTAGAACTTAAATAAAAATTAAATAGATAAATGATTAGTAGGTTACTTCTGAGGCTAAAATTAATGCTCTGGAAAATCAAAGGCAAGAAAATCTCAAAGCACAAAGCAAAACATTAAAGTGAAGTAATCATGAAGGAAATCATTTTTTTTAAAAGACTTTGAAAGATAGATCTGAAAAGAGGAAATGAACAGATGTGGGAAAGGCAATAATTAAACAATTTATAAAAGAAAATTTTCCCTTAGTAGGAAAGATCTGAGTCTACATATTGAAAGGTGTCACCATTACTCAGGGTAAATTTATGAGAAAATGCAGAGAGGACAAATTCTGGGAAATTGCTGAACTCTAAATAAGAAGATAGAAAAATATTACAAGTTTGCAGAGAGAAAGAAGAAAGATGTCTAACCAGCATTGGACTTCTGATGTATAAACTGGAGCCTGCACACACTGGGATCCTCTATCCACCCACATTGTCATTCAGGGTAAAACAAAGATATTAAAAAATATGCACAAACTCAAAACATTTGGAAGAAAGGATAGTGAGCATTTGGAAGAAAGGATAGTGAGCAACAGCTAAAAGCACACTGTATGACAATGTGTAGTGATTTATGAACAGGATTTTAAATAGGTTTTGAGCCAAAGGAGAAATATTGTAGAAGGGATTATAGTTAGTACTAAAGTAGCCATAAGATTTGGGACGTTGGGCCTGAACTAGGGGAATGGTGTAAGGTAAGGGATATTATAAAGTCTTATATTGCTGAGGGCAAAGTAGCAGAGAAATGTGGAAAACTTGGGGTACTATGGTAAGAAAAATAATGCATCAGTGGAAAAAAAATCAATTTTTCTCTTTATAAATTACATATGTGTCTAGGGTGCCTGGGTGTCTCAGTCAGTTAAGCCTCTGATTCAGGCTCAGATCATGATCTCAGGTTCCTGGGATCCAGCCCCTTGCATTGGGCTCTGCACTCAGTAGGGAGTTTGCTTCTCCCTCTCCCTTGGCCCCTCTCCCTGCATGTGCTCTCTCTCTCTCTCTCTCTCTCAAATTAGTAAAATCTTAAAAAATATATATATATATGTGTCTGATTAGGATTAATGGGGAAATAGGATCACAGAAATTTGGTAAATTAAAAAATAAGGAAAGGGAAAATTACAGTAATAATATAAAAATGTATAATCATTTGAAGGGAGTCTGGCAGTTTCTTAGAAAGGTAAATAAACTCTTACCATATGATCTAGCAACTGAGCTTTTTGGGATTTATTCAAACAAGTTGATAGTATGTCCACACAAAACCCTGAATGTGAATATTTTAGCAATTCTATTCGTAATTGCCAGAACTTGGAAGCAACCAAGAAATCCTTCGATATAGGGAAATATATAAACAAATTGTGGTACATCCATACATTTATTTACACAGTGATTCCAAAAAAGAGCAAAATTAAAGATATTAAGCCACAAAAAGACATTGAAAGACTTTAAATGCATATTATTAAGTGAAGAAGACAATCTGAAAAAGCTATATACTGTGTTATGCTAACTATATGACATTCTAGAAAAGGCAAAACTATAGAGACAGTAAAAGATTAGTGGTTTTCAGAGGTCTGAGGGGAAAGGAGAGTGGGGATGAATAGGTGGAGCACAAAGGATTTTTAGGAGAGTAAAATTTTTCTGTTCAGTACTGTAATGGTGGCTACCTGTTATTATACACTTGTCAGAATTCAGTGTGCGGGGCACCTGGGTGGCTCAGTGGGTTAAAGCCTCTGCCTTTGGCTTAGGTCATGATCCCAGGGTCCTGGGATCGAGCCCCGCATTGAGCCCCACATCGAGCCCCACATCGGGCTTTCTGCTCAACAGGGAGCCTGATTCCTCCTCTCTCTCTCTCTCTCTGCCTGCCTCTCTGCCTACTTGTGATCTGTCTGTTGAGTAACTAAATTAAATCTTAAAAAAAAAAAAGAAATA
>PISX010004175.1:0-114879 GCA_004024625.1 Mellivora capensis | reverse complement strand
GGGAGCCTGCTTCCTCCTCTCTCTCTGCCTGCCTCTCTGCCTACTTGTGATCTCAGTCTGTCAAATAAATAAATAAAATCTTAAAAAAAAATAATGTATCTATATTGGTTCATCAACTCTAACAACTACCAGCTTTTTTTCATATTACAAGTCGTTTCATTCTACATGTTAATCAATTGTTTATTTAAATTTACACATATTACATTTTCTTTCTTGTTGAGAGAATAATTTGTTTTCTCCAGATCTGACATTCCTGGAAATAAACTTGGCATATAGCAGGCAGAATTGTATGATGAATTCCATGATGCTTAGCCTTAGAAGTCCGAAGGTACATTTTTGTCTCTGCCATTAATTAGATTAGTTTGGAATATTCAAGTATATATTTTTTCTTAGGATAGTATATCTTTTATGGGAACTAATAATGCATTATCCTTGCCTTGCAGGGAATTTGGAAAGACAAAACAACCTTTTAAATATGTAGAAAGAGAAAAAAAAAGTTCTATCAATATAAGTATTATTTAACCATTATAAATCTTTAATAATATTAGAAAATAGTATTTATTATAGGACAAGAATTACATAATGCTTACCTGAAAATAAATATTATAGCTTTAATTGTGTATATATATATATACACATACATAGATACATATATGTATATACATACATATATATACATACAGACATATAATACAAATCTGAACTATAAATTTTTTAGTGTCAGATAATTCTTTTTCTTTTTAGAGACAGATTAAGAGAGAACATACATATGGGTGAAGGCTAGAGGGCCAGAGGGAGAGAGAGAATCCCAAGCAGTTTCCACACCTAGGTGGGACTGGATGTGGGGCTCAATCTCAGGACCCTAAGATCATGACCTGAACCAGAATCAAGATTCAGAGGCTCAACAGACTGAGCCACCCAGGCACCATAGTATCAGATAATTCTTAAGAGTAAAAAATGATACTATGTTTTAAATAGACATAATTTGACAATATACTATGGTTACAAAAATGTTATGTGTTCACACAGAAAAAATGCATAGAAAGTAATTTTACAGGTTAAAAATATTATTAAAGAGCTAGAATATGGAAAAATATACAATATTTATAAATGTGTTATATTTTGAGAATCATTTTCTTGAGTAACTCATAAATCCACCAATCATGTTTCCATTAAAATGCAAGATATTATATTTTATTTAAAATTGCTTCAGGAGCAATAATTGGAATATAAGAATTTTTTTAAGATTTCATTTATTTATTTGACAGACAGAGATCACAAGTACACAGAGAGGCAGGCAGAGAGAAAAAGAGGGAAGCGGGCTCCCCACTGAGCAGAGAGCCTGATGCGGGACTAGATCCCAGATAAGAATGTTTTTAAACATATTTCTTTTACTTCTTATGTACTAATTGATGATGTATGATCCCAGGACCCTGAGACCCTGACCTGAGCCAAAGGCAGAGGCTTAACCCACTGAGCCACCCAGGTGCCCCTGATGAGTTCTTTTTTTTTTTAAGATTTTATTTATTTATTTGACAGAGAGAGATCACAAGTAGGCAGAGCAGCAGGCAGGGAGAGAGAGAGAGAGAGAGAGAGAGAGGGAAGCAGGCTCCCTGCTGAGCAGAGAGCCTGATGCGGGACTCGATCCCAGGACCCTGAGATCATGACCTGAGCCGAAGGCAGCGGCTTAACCCACTGAGCCACCCAGGCGCCCCTGAGGAGTTCTTTCTTATTCATATTAGAGTGATACTCTATTGACCATATATGGATAAGATAATGATTCTTTTTAATAATGAGCAAACCATATAAAGTACATTTCATCAAAGATAAAAAAATAAGAATATTCAGTGATTTTCAGTAAATCTTTTTGCATGGAGGTGTATTGCTTCTGACAAAGAAAGCAAGAAACACATGGGATTTATCATTATGATCACATATGCTAACTAGAATGAAACAGAAATATTCATCCTTTTATTTTATCATCAAGTCCAGCAGCAGAAAAAGCTTAAGTTTTATTTACTTTTTTTTAAATTAACATGTAATGTATTATTTGTTTCAGGGGTACAGGTCAGTGAATCATCAGTCTTACACACTTCACAGCACTCACCATAGCATATACTCTCCCCAATGTCCATAACCCACCCACCCTCTCCCTCTCCCAGCCCTCCAGCAGCCCTTTGTTTCCTGAGATTGAGTCTGTTATGGTTTGTCTCCCTCTCTGGTTTTGTCCTGTTTCTCTTTCCCCTTCCCTTCCCTTATGATCCTCTGTCCTATTTTTCAAATTCCTCATATCAGTGAGATCATATGATAATTGTCTTTCTCTGATTGACTTATTTTGCTTAGCCTAATACCCTCTAGTTCCATCCATGTCCTTGCAAATGGCAGGATTTATCATTTCATTTTTACCTCAGTGAGTTTTTGTTTTTAACCAACCTCAACACACACTAAAAACACACTCTCCTCTTCCTGTTGCCATGGCATTTTGCATTCAAACTCAGTTCAATATGTTAGTTTCATTTTGGCTAATTAAAGCATTATTCCTGGGAGCAGTTTTTGGTTGGGGAAGGGTGAAAAAAGCAGGCTTGGTGACCAGGCTGTTGTATACATGCTGTATATCAATATGTATATTAATTTTTTTTTCTAATTACAATGAAGAGCTTATCTCCTATGCTTGATTTTTAAGTATTGCAATGAAAAATAAACAGAGTATGTTCAAATCACTTCAATAATATTTAGCATTTTACTGGTATGTTCTTTTACATGTTAGGTATAATAATTCACATAGATTATTACCTACTTATTTTTAAGAAAAACAAATTCTACTGCTGATCTATAATATCCTTCTTGTGAGTTTATATTTTAAAATAACATTAGTTTTCTGCAGGAAAAATGATCTAAGAGAAAGAAAATTACATTGAAAGAAAATTACATTGAAAGTTTTTATGATATACATTTAAATAAAAGGCACATGATCACATATACATAAAATTAGAAGATAAATCTATCACTCATTATGGAATCTTTCTCATCATGAATAATATGGTGCAATTCCAAAAGAAAAGGAAATATAACATTGGCACTGAGTAAGATACATTTATCTGAAAACTTAAGTCTTTTTCCTCTCTGCTCAACAAAATGTTCCTTAGAGGACAGTATGGTAACTATTGTTCAAGTACTATCTCCAGGACCTTTGTAGAAGCTATTTTTTAAAATTAAGGCTTTTAATTTACTTGTTGCAAATAGATTAAGTGCCCACTTTGTATGTAGCCCTGCCTGAGTCCTGCAAGGGATTCCTTTCCCACACCTCAGTGAGTCTGTCACCGAAGATATATTCTTTCTACATTTAAACATTTTATTGCAAGGTAGAAAATAAATGCCACACAAAAAAGTAGGGAGACTGTTATGCCCCCCCAAAAATGGGTCCGTGATTAAAGGAGCGAGACTGATATAAAGTGAAGGTCAAGCAAAGCTTTATTTCACGCCAAGTATCAAGAATCAAACTGACCATCCAGGGCCGTGCCTCTTACAGAGAGGGTGACCTTTCTCTGCTTCACAGACTAGCTTTTAAGGGCAAAGGCCATGGGTTGGGCCTGGCTACACACAGGTGGCCAATGAAACTAACACACAGAGAAAGCTGCACAATGATGCTAGGTGACCAATTGAATTACAATTTACCCTATAGTAGACATTTGACCCAGCCTATTACACCTTGGTTAGAATTGGCGCCCAAAAGGCTGCCAAAGGACAGGGCCCATACTCCTTGGTAGCTAGGGAGACAGTATGCAACCCCCCACTGATCAGAGGTCTCCACCTGGCCTGACCCACCCTTGTATCTGGGCTTTGTTACCTAGAGCTGGTTTCTGGGACTTGTTTTTAAGTCAGTCCCCTGGGGGAAAGGGAGCAGGGACAGGGTTTTTTTGGATTTTTTTGCATTTCAATAGAACTAGCTTTATTATTATTATATTATTATTATTATTTTAAACAAAAGAAATGGTCTAAAAGCAAATGCAGGTATGTACCGAGCAGGGACAGTTTAAGGGTTAAACAACAAGGTTATCTTTTAACCTCAATGGAAGACTCTGGCTAAAATATAAAAATATAAAATAGGTCCTTACAGAGACAAACTATTATGAGAATACTAAGAACCAAAAAGACCCTTTCAATTGAGGGTAAATAAAGCCTGGGGTGGAAAGGTATCAGAAAACTTCAAATACGAAGTTTTATTAATTTATATCTTTACTGGTGCTTAGAAATGACTGTTGATAAATCTTATCTTTTAATCTTTTGCTAGCAAATTTTCCAGAAGATAAAATATTAGTCAGGGAATTTTAAAAATTAAATTAAAAAAATAGCTTAGTATACCAGATCTCATGCAAATTAGTTTGTTTAGATGCCTTGACCTAAATGGATTGATTAAGATAAAATCCCTATCTTACTAAGACAAGATATGGCTCAAAGGATGAGTTGGGTCTGACAACCTTTCTGGGATAACCATTTCTAATATATCACATATAAATTGGTCATATTTAATATCATTCAAATTAACCATTTTAATGGTGATTTTGTCACTTCTTTTTTTAATTCTATCGGAGCGCTGGGCTGTTGTGTTTCTCAAGAACTAAATGTGTGTTTCTCTGTTTGTTGCTTTGGTATTTGGAGGAAAAATTTACCAGGTTCCCTGTACCTTAGTAAGAGTTTGTCTTATGGGGAAAAAAATTAATCAACAGTATTTTAAAAATTAATTTTATTTAAATACTGAATGTCACAGTGCTTTTGTCAGTGATTCTTTACCGTAAAATTTAACCAAGCTAAGCATTTAGATATAAGAATAATATGACCTGTTTTCCACTGAGTGGATGGGCAGTGACCCTACCCATCCCTGCTTTAGATTTTTTCATATATTTATCAAACATCATAGTGTTCTTGCCAAGCACTATTTTAAGTGTTTAACACACACACACACACACACACACACACACACACACAATGCTGGTTCTTTGAGAAAAGTATAGCTATTATTGTGGTTATATTACAGGTGATCAAAATGAAAACAGAAAAGTATTTATACTTTGCCCAAGATCACACAGCTAGTAACTTACCTGTCATGAGCTGAACCCAGACAGTCTGTCCTCAGAAGCCTCCCTTGGCTGATTTTTTTCTCTTTTCGTTAACATTCACCTATTCAGTGAGCCCACCTGCAGAATACTCTAAGGTATCCATGAGGTCAAATATTATTTAAATGATACCGATGAAGTTTTAGAATGTAAGTAAGGTTCAGTCGGGTGGAGTCCAGAGCCGATGACCAAGAAAGAATTCTCGAGATGTCTTTGGTGCAAAATGGTGGTTTATTAAAGCACTGAAACAGGACCCACAGACAAAAAAGAGCAGCTGCACTGGGATTGTGAGGGGTGGATGATTCTGTACTATGGGATTGGGAGAGGTAAGGAAAAAGGGAGGGTTTGAAAGAACTTTTATATGCTAAAGAGGACCTCTAAGATACCTGAGGCCTTACCATTGTTAAGTTAACGGTTTTTCCTTTTAGTAAGGCATTAGCAGTAAAATAGTTGGGAGCTTGATGGAGGAATGTCACACTCCTATCACAGTCCTTATCAATGAGCTTTAGGTTTAGAAGAAATTTAACTTTATTTACATTTCCTTCAGCCTCAGACTCCCTCCAATTTATGGAGGGGAGGATGATGTTAGGGCTTCAGGAACAAAGTTGTGGGTCTTTGGAAGTAAGGCTATTCATAAGAAAGCTCCTTTCTTGTAAATCACTGGGACATTTTTTTCCCAAATTTTATTTTTTTTTCAGTGTTCCAAAATTCATTGTTTATGTGCCACACCCAGTGCTCCATGCAATACGTGCCCTCCACAATACCCGCCACCAGGCTCACCCCACTCCCCACCCTCCCCTGAGGGAGATTCAGGTCTTGCAGAACTGTGATCTCTACAAGTTAACTGTTTTTTCTTTTGGGCAGCCAGGAATGCCCCAGGAATGTCACATATATCCCATGGGGGGGAGGTTTGTGGGGTGTCAGCTTCTGCTTTCTCCTCAGCTTGCCTTCTGTTCCCTCATCAATACTGTTTTTATCATTTTTCTACTTTTAGACTTCAAAAATGTACCATGGAGTTTTCCAGGGGCTACATGACATCTGATGTAACAGTAGATTGATACTAGAAGCAGAGAATTCAGCTGTGTTCTGTAAAGCCAACATTAAAGAGTTTCAGCAAAATGTAAAATATAGTACTCATTCTTACATTTTTGGTCTCTTTTGGTAGTAAAGCTATTTTTTTAAATGTATTACATTAATAGGTAATGGTAATTTTTACTTTAAATCATATTAGTAAGTATTTCTAGTATATGTGCTGCCGAAGCGAGCACATATTAGTAAGTATTTCTAAAATTTCTCATTTTTAATGTCTATTGTGGAATATATATTTAACAATTTTATCTTTAACAACTATATGTATAAGTACATATGTATTTACATATATATGCATATACATATGTATATACATGCATATACATATATACACACATGTATATACATGCATGTTTATAGATATATATATATACACGTTATATTCACATATATATGTATATATATCCCACATAAACAAAACCTCTTTGAGATTCTCAAGTTTTAAGAGTATTAAGGAGTCCTGAGATGAAAACACTTGAGAATCCCTGATGTTTAAACTTGTTTGGGGACTAAGTAATCTCATAAATTAATTTCAATTTCAGGGTATTTATACTCTTTGATGGAGGACTTTCTTTTTAAGATTTTATTTATTTATTTGTCAGAGAGAGAGAGCACAAACAGGGGAATCTGCAGGCAGAGGGAGAAGCAGGCTCTCCACTGAGCAAGGAGCCCTATGTGGGACTTGATCCAAGGACTCCAGGATCATGACCTGAACCAAAGGCAGACGCTATCTGACTGGGCCTCCCAGGTGTCCCTGATGGAGCACTATTATTTTATTTTCATGATTAAATTTTCTTTTTTTCTTTTTTAAGATTTTATTTATTTATTTGACAGAGAGAATGCACAGGAGCATAGAGAGGAAAGAAGGCATGGGGCAGAGGAAGAAGCAGACTCCAGCTAATCAGGGAGCCCAACACACTGTGTTCCTTTCCAGGACCCTGATCATGACCTGAGCTGAAGGCAGACACTTAACTGACTGAGGCACCTGGCGTCCCTCTGTAATTAAATTTTAATTTTAACATGGAACTTTGGGGCTTTAAGATTTTAAAAAGTTGAGCTTTTTAAAAATGAGATAAAATTGAAAGTACACACACACAAACTCAGATTTCAAAATCATTCTTTTATTTCCTCTTCATAATTATCATGTGACTTAAATTTATCCCAGCAAAGGTGGCGTTTGTTTTTTTTTTTTTAAACACAGATGATTCTATTAGAGACTTCACTCATCATGCTCATTTTTACTTACACTGAATTGCTTATACATGCAACACAACGTAATGGGAAAAGGGGAAGATGTTGTAATAAGTAAAGTCTAAATAAATTTTGGGTCCACTACTTACCAGGCATGTGTCCTTGGCCAATTTGCTTGAACTTTCTGACCAATAACACTCATCCTAAAGATCTGCTGTGATGTTTGTATGAAATATGAGTCATTTTATTCTAGCTAAGTATGAGTTTTCTCATCAGTGAGATTATGATAAAAATTGTTTTGAAGGTATCATTTCTATTCCCTGTTGATTAAATCACTCTGTTCTTATATTTTTACCTTCATATATATATGCATAGATATATATTTAGCTATACAGTTATATTTAGCTGATTGAGAAAACAGATAAAAATTTATAAGTAGTGAATATAAAAACTTAATCTACTAAAATTGAATTCATAAAGGACTTTATATTTCAACATTTTCCACCATAAATGCAACAATACTTTAAGAAAAAAAAGGTTCATATATGTAATTATTTCTTTTCAAGTAACTTGCTTTGAATCACAAAACAAAGGGAATCTCACAAAGATAAATGATGAATCACAATCTTTACACTGTGAAGCTTCCAAAATATTTCCACAGTTTAACCACTTTCACTATTCTCCTTCAAAAACTAATTTTGAATAAAAAAATAAAGCAGGCATGGAAACACATATTTGTTTCAACATTAATAATGATGAAATAAGATAAAGTATGTATGTGGGGGTGGATGGAGGACTAGAAGGCAAACAGATCTTATAAATAGAGAGGCATAAATATTGATAAAATATTAATCAAAATGTATAAATATTTATAAGAACTATAAATTTTAATAAAAATTAGTTTGTATGCCCCTAATATGACAAGTTATGAAGATAGTTACTCAAAACAAACTACAAAATATTTTCATGTGTATGTTAGAGAATAACATAAATGTAATAATGCTTCTAAGGAAGTATATCGTTTCACATTATAAAGTTTTCTAAACACATTTTTTTTCTTTTGAATTTTAACAGATATTTTTTAAAAAGGTATAATTGTAAACTATACATGGTAATTTCCAGGACCTTCTCAAAATTATGAGGTTTCCAAACACTGTAATATACTTTTAGAATTAATATGAAATGGAAAAATAATTCAAGATGAAAACAAAGTCATTTCCAACTTATTTACAGAAGCTAAAGATACTTATTGTGGATTTTCCAATATTACAATGAAATAGACATTTTAAATAGACATACTATTACCTGGCATGTATTAATCTGTTTCCTTGATACTTTGATGAATCTGATTCCTTGTATATTTGATGTATATGTATATTGTATATTTGTATATACAATATACATTGTATATTGTATATTTGATGTATATGTATATTTGATGTATATGTATATTTTGTATATTTGTATATTTGATATATATGTATATTTGATTCCTTGTATATTTGATGAAAAATGAAATTTCTAGTTCCAGATATTAGGTAAAATAGGATTTTACAGAAGAGCCAGTCTTGTAAAACCGGAGCAAAACACCAACAGGTTATAATTATGTGGTTTTCCTGAAACGCAACAGGAAAGAAGGAGATCTCAAGCCAAAGCCTGGAGTTAAGGATCACAGTTTCTTTACCATTTTACACAGAAACCTATACTCTAATGACAAAACAAAAGAAAACAAGATCAACGTGATCAGCTTCTTTTGACGGTTTGTACTTGCTAAATATAATTACATTTCTTCTTTTTTAAAAAATTCTTACTTGTTAGTGTGTAGTACACTAAGTGAATATTCACTAATTATGCTATCAATATTATTTTACAAGAATCAAGCAGTTCTTGGAACAGAATATGACTACTGGGTAGACAGTTCTTACCTAAATGAAAGGCAAAGTATGGAGTCAGGCCAATCTGACTTACTGAGTGTCTGTAAGAATAAGAGTAAGTCAGTCTTAACTCTCAGTAAACATCTCTTTGATTCTTCGATCCTTCATTTTTAAGCATGTTACCTGTTCTACAGTAAGCTGCTATTTTTAGAGTGTTTACAACCAACATTTATTACTGGTGGTTATTCACTTATCAATTGATTCATATATTATGTTTGCACACTGTCAAATAAGTAGTTGATTTCATGTACTTTGGAGGGTGATTAAAAAAAAAATGACCCTAGGGAATATTGCAGAAATTGGAGAGCCTTCTCTTTCTCCTCTGTCTTCATGTTGCTCTGGGATGTGGATGAGTCTATTTTCTGGAGTTGAAATTTCAAGATTCTAATTTGTATGATTATAATTTAATATGTATAATTTGCCCTTTGACAATTGTTGAGACAAAATTGTCTAGGCCAGTGGTTTGCAAATACTGCTAGGAGACCCCAAGACCCTTCAGGAGGTTTGCAAAGTCAAACTATTTTCATAATGCTACCCAGATGTTTAACCTTTTACTTTCATTTTCTCATGAGTATAGGGATCTTCTCCAGGGACTGTAGGATGTGAGAGGTCAGCAGGTACAATACAGAGGCCAGAATGAGAGTCTATCCAAACTCAACATAAAGGAGATTTGCAAATATATTAAAAAATGAAAGTCTTCTATTTCTCTCTTTTTTTTTTAAGATTTTATTTATTTATTTGACAGAGATTACAAGTAGGCAGAGAGGCAGGCAGAGAGAAAGGAAGGGAAGCAGGCTCCCTGCTGAGCAGAGAGCCCCGATACTGGGCTTGATCCCAGGACCTTGGGATCATGACCTGAGCCGAAGGCAGAGGCTTTAACCCACTGAGCCACCCAGGCGCCCCTCTATTTTTCTTTTAAAACATAATTACTTTTCATAAATGATGTTACTTCTATGAACATGTTATTATTTTTAAATGAATTAATAAACACGTATAAAAGTTCTGTTATAATTTCTAATATATTATCAAATGATAACTCCCTTAAACCAACAAAAATCTTTATTATTCTCATTTTTTAAGAGTCTAAACACGTTTAAAAATAAAATTAAATGAAGAGTTTGATCCAAGAGTCAAGGCTGACCATTAAAGAGAAAAACTTAGGGCTAATCACAGTAAGAACATTTAAGAGAAAAAGAGAAAAGAAAGACATCTCTCACAAGTTGTGGACACCAGAGAAAAGAGCAAGCAGAGACAGGTGGAAGAGAGAGCTATTCTGATCTCGGCTACAACCTTTTATATCCTAGTAAGTGTTATTTCAGGACAACCTTGCTTTCTGTCTTCATATGCTGCCACATTAACACAAATGATGATTGTTGGAGAAAACATGGAATGCTATTATTAAGCACAAAGCCAACTGACTGTTGTGAAGAAGTGTGTCTCATTGTATTCAGTATTCATTTACTTTCAAAATTCTATTATTATATTTAGGAATGAATGTTTTGTGTTATTTGTGCATTGATGTATTCCTCAATATTTGAAAATTTTCAAATTTTGAAAATTTGAAAATTCAAATTTATATTTGAAAAATATGAATTTATATTTATAACATACTTATTTAGACATTTATAAAATGTATATGTCTTGTAATGATAATAAACTTGATACTATGCCAATAGTTAATATACATTAGTCAGTATTTTTAAAAAGATATTATTTATTCATTAGGGAGAGAGAGACAGCACCATTGTGGGGAGAGGCAGAGAGAGAGGGACAGGTAGACTCCAAACTCAGCCTGAGCTGGACTTAGGGCTTGATCCCACCACCCACAGGATCATGACCTGAGCTGAAATCAAAAGTAGGACACTTAACTGACTGAGCCACCCAGGCGCCCCTTAAGTCAGTATGTTAAGTAAAAAAAAAAAAAAAAAAATTATTTTATTATGAAGGAGTTAGAAATTTTTCTTCCATTTATTAACCCTGATCTTTATTACAATTAAATATATTGTTATTTATAAAGTTATTTTATTTTAGAATAAAGTTTTAAATTAAATCCAATCACTTGAAAAATGGAAACCAAACATTTTCTCTTGACAGTGATGATTCAGTGATGAAAAAAGACTTATATTGAATCATATTATTAACAAAAGTATATTTTTATTTCATTATAGGAAATTATAAAAGTAAAAGAACAGATAGGACAGTTAACATCCCAACAGTTCTTTTTGTTTCTGACTTTGGTGTCAAGATTGATTTTAAAAGTTAAAAAAATTCTATTTAGTTATTTTAGTTATTATTTTTTATTGTTAAAAATAGTTTAAAAATTTAAAAATAGTTAAAATAGTTTAAAAATAGTTTAAAAATTTGGTGTCAAGATTGATTTTAAAAGTTTTTTATTTATTTTTATTTTTTATTGTTAAAAATAGTTAAAAAATAGTTTAAAAATTTGGTGTCAAGATTTATTTTAAAAGTTAAAAAATTCGGGGCACCTGGGTGGCTCAGTGGGTTAAAGCCTCTGCCTTCGGCTCAGGTCATGATCCCAGAGTCCTGGGATCGAGCCCCACATCAGGCTCTCTGCTCCACGGGGAGCCTGCTTCCCCCTCTCTCTCTGCCTGCCTCTCTGCTTACTTGTGATCTTTGTCTGTCAAATTAATAAATAAAATCTTTTTAAAAAAGTTTAAAATTCTATTTAGTTATTTTAGTTATTATTTTTTATTGTTAAAAAATAGTAGAGGTCAGATTAATTGCATTATTATGAACATGTGAAACTGTCTAAGTTTGACTAACTTCGAAAGTCAAAGACTACCACTGCCTTCTTAGGTCATAAAATTTGATCAGACAATAATACAAAAATATTTCAATATATAGTATATAAAAATAAAATTAAGAAATAATATTTATTTCATATGATTACATGATGAATATATACTCAGTGTGAATAGAATATACAGAATACAGAATACGGGCATTTCCATTGAAGCAAAATCACCCATAATCTATCACACCAAGATTACCAGTGTGGATAGTGTGCTGTGACCACTCAACTTACGGGACATTTAATCCTTAACAAAGTGTAAATCAGGTTTCCTCAGGTCAGTGTTCAACTGAACAAGAACATAGGATACAGGATTCACCACACAGTTATAAACTACTATTAACTTCATTCACTCTCTTTATAAAAATCCATGAGAGGCCATATGATTGCCTTCAGCCTTAATTGGCATCGTATTCTGACCAAATCTCAAAAGAATAAAAAATAAATTTCTAGAAATTCTCATTCTTTCCTAACATAACTTGTATGCTAAAAATTCTTTGGTTTGGGGTGCCTGGGTGGCTCAATTGGTTAAGCAACTGCCTTTGGCTTAGGTCATGATCTCAGGGTCCTAGGATTGAGTCCCTTGTCCAGCTCTTTGCTCAGTGGGAAGCCTGCTTCTACTGCTCCCCCTGCTTGTGCAAGGGCTCTCCCTCTCTCTCTCTCAAATAAATAAAGAAAATCTTTAAAAAAATTCTTTGTTTTATGCCTCAGTGAACCATTTAAAAAGTGAACCATTTAAACTATTGATTTATTTTTTGAATTGGAGATATCTGGCAATATGATAGAAAATAAAAGCTATAGCTTTAATTAATGTATACACATTTGTCATGAAAATATGTTATGCTAAAATACAAAAAAAACTAGAAATTTAGATATTTAAATTTAGATTCTTTTGTAATGGGCAAAAGAATCTGAGTGTAAGAGACCTGGAAGGGTTGTTATGAGTAGGGTGGGTGTCTCATCTAAGGAACCATACGAGTGAACTCAGACAGGTGTACGCCTTGTGGCAATGCAGGTTCGGTATTGACATTGCCAGATACTCTCATTTTTCAAGAGAGATGGAAAATCTGGATCTTTAAATGAAATCTGATTTTATATTTGACCAAACAAACAAACAAACAAACATACTAGTGTCTACTGGGGCAAGCAGGAAGCTTTCTCCAAGGCACCTGGTAGGGACATCTAGTTTAATGAACTGTCTACCATTGAGAGAATGTTAGCGGATGTTACATTGCTTGTAAGTAAAGTTTTAGAATATAGTATTACAACCTATATTTGGAATTTATATGTCCAAAATTGTTTTATGACTTCTTTTCTCTTAGAAACAACAATAAAAAAAACTACTTGCAGACTAGATTAAGCCCTTCATTATTTTTAGACTTTCTCAGTCCTAAACTTTCAAACTCCTAAACTTTCCTTTGAGACCTCCTGTTCTTGAGTCATAAAAGAAATATCATCTTGTTTCCTACTGAGGTCATAAAAGAGAGGTTTTTAATAGTTTAAGAACTTTTTTCCTAAACACTTCAGGGTGCTCCACTATTTATATCCTTTGGATATAGATCTTATAGAAATTCAGAAAGAGAAAGAAGGAAGAAAGTTTGTTTTTGTTTTTGTTTTACCCACAGGCTAGTGGTATTTTTGTTTTAAAACTTAGTCTTTCCACTAAGATGAATTCTACCCAAACTCTACATTATAGCCAAATGTGCCTTGAAAATTTCTTGCCCTTATTTATGGTTTATGTGGATAGAGAAGAATTTTTCCTTGTGAATAAGAGTTGAAAGGTGACTGCCAGAAGATGTCTTTATGCATTTTCCAGGGTCTGGTAAATGAATCATTAAGTGGAACTATGCTGTACTAAAATAGGGTTTTCTTAAAACTTTTCTCCAACCTGGTATCTAGCTACTTGAAGGGTAGTTTGTGCTTCAGTTGTTCTTAGTCAGGTGGAATTTCTTCTTTTTCCAAATATGGGGCTTAGAAATGTATACTCTGCTTCAAGAGCTCTTCTTGTCCTTTATATTAGAGAACTGTATATCCCACTGAGCCATACTGTGTTATCTTTGAACACTAGTGGAGGTAAAACCATTCATGTTTGACAGAATGGACAGCACATAATTCTGGAGTGTTATAAGGCAAAAGGATTGATTCTTCTAGTCAGTGCAACTTATGCCTCAAGAGATTTGGAGCAATTGGGTGTGAAGGGTTGGTGTGAGTAAGGCAATAAAAAGACATCTCCCATATATTTCCTAGCAATCCAAACTCTAATGTACCAGAATGAAAAATATGTGTGTCCAAAATTATGCCTTTTGAATTGCAGTATTTCTTATTTTAAAAAATATTTTAGTAGACAGAGAGAGCCAGAGAACACAAGCAGGGGGAGCAGCAGAGGAAGAAGGAGAGGTAACCTCCCCTCTGGGTAAGCGGGGAGCCCCATGTGGGGCTTGGTCCTAGGACTCTGGGATCACCACCTAAGCCAAAGGTAGATGCCTAAGGGAGACTTTTATAAGACTGAGCCACCCAGGCGCCCCTGAATTGCAATATTTCTGATTGTGGTATTTACCAGAAGCCTTACAGTGCCTGTGTAAGCTATTGACTATTTTCTTTATACTCCAGCAAAGTTACAATTTTTAAAAATTAAAATTAAAAAAATTATCAGTATTTTAACAGAAAATAATGTGGGGTATTATAAAGAGGTGACAGTCTGATACCATCTCTATTCAGAACCTAAATTGTTATATTTCAAATTTCATAGGGTGACATTTTCTAAGAGAAATTATACTTAAACATAGTGATATAAATAAAAATTTAAAATAACCAATACACATTGGAAGAGAGAGAATATACATAGCTAAAATTAATAAAAACCATAATTATTATAGTATAGCTTGAAAAAAATTTCAGCTTTCCTCTCACTAAGTGATTACGAAGGAGCAAATTGCTATAATTTGTATGCTGTGGACTCCCTGCCGGTCCTTGCTGACTCAGTGACTGACTAATAAGTAGACTAATTTAAGTGTAATATCTCTTCTGTTCATCCTTTATTAGTGGTGTGAAAGAGCACTGAAAAGGCCAAAAGTCAGGCAACAAGAGAGAAATAATATCTTGGTAATCTACTGAATTGGAGAGCTCTAGAGATCTGAGAAGCATTGAGAAGCATTCAAGTTACCTCATACTGAAAGAAAGCAACTCCTAGAGTTTGGGTTTTAACCTAACTAGTATTTTAAATGGTTATATCCATGGCCAATTAAGTAACTAAATCTGGGAAAACAAAAGAACTATTCAATCGCAGCACACATTTCTTCAATATTCATTTACTTAGAACTCCAGAGAAATAGTACTGCAAAGTGTTCATGGATATGAACACTGGTATGATTGGTATCATGGATACCAATATTACAAACCTATTGGTAGACTACATAATTGTCAAATTATCATCATTTCTAAATGTGTCATGATATATAGATGGAGATCAAAGTCTACTTTGTAAATTTATAGAAAAAGATAAAGTTTTATAGGAATTTTGTGTATGTGTAATTTCATAGGAAATGACTTTAATTTCCTCTTTGAAAAAAAGCTAGTTGTAAAATATTAAATAAAATGACAAAGATAATTTTAAGCATGGCAATGTGAAAAAGGAAATTGTTCCTAAGGCTTTTTAGTCTGAAGATGGAAACCAGACTTGTTTACACTTCTTGGATGTGAAATTCTAATGAGTAATGACAACAGTTTCTAGGCAGATGACTCAAGTCTGTTAAGGATGCTTGTGTCGTAGAGATAAAAAGGAAAGAGGACAACCATAATTAGGAAGGCCATTCTGATCACTGGTTTGAAGATCAGCAGTACTTATTCGTTGGTCTTGGGATCAATGATTCCAAGACAAGTTGACTACTGACACTACATGTGTTGTCAGATTAATTGGATAAATTGGCACTGATGCAGTAAATGGAATTAAACTAGAGCAGCTTTAAAATGTCAACACTTCTGTAAAAGAGGGTTTGGATTAAAAGAAGAAAAAAAAGTACTTCATATAAGATAAATCAGAAATATAACAATTCTATGGATTATACACTGCACCTTACAGTAATATGGATGAACACACAGAATAGAGGCTGGAGGATCTGGGTTACATTACTTAATTTTTCTGAGATTACTGCTTCACTTAGAAAAAGGAGAGGGAGTATTTTTCTCCCCGGTTTAGAATGAATGAGACTCATTTCCTTGAGGATTATCAAAGGTATAAATTACTCTTTAAATGAGATTTTTTTTTTTTTTATTGGCGACTTAGGCTTTTTGCCTATGCAGTGCTATTTGAGACTTTCTGACTTCACACTGAAAGATTTTCTTATTTCTTTTATAGAAAAAAAGAATGGTCCCATGTGTACTTTTGGATTTTGTGACTAATTTTCAGAAGTTTAATAGATATGTTTCTAGGGGCTTTACTAAATAAAGTTTATGAAATGTAGAGATAGCTATATATAAAGGGTTTCTTTATTTCAGGACTTTTCAGAGCCTTCATATGCTAATGTGCTTTGTGTCTTTCCAAGGGCTTATGGGAAAAAGAATCTATTGGATCTTAAATATGTTTGAACACAGAATCTTTTATTTGCTCTATTGATTGTTTCATTTTTGTGCAGAGATTTTTAATTTAAAGTCCTCCCACATGTCTATTTTTACTTTTGTTCCTTGTGGTTTTGGTGTCTATGCAAGAAATTATTTCCTTGACTGATGTCATGAGGCTTTCCCCTATGTCTTCTGTGAATTTTGCAGTTCAGTGTCTTATAATCTATTTTAAGTTGATATTTGTGTATAGTATAACATGAAGATACAATTTCATTCTTTCATATGTGCTATCCATTTTCACCAACACCATCTTTTTAAGAGACTATCCTTTTCCCATTGTTTATTTTTGACACACTTGTTGAAGATTAGTTGACAGTATGAATGCGGGTTTACTTCAAAAAACAAAAGATAACAAGCATTGATGAGGATGGGAAGAAATTAAAACCTTTGTATATTATGGGGGGGAAATGCTAATTGATGCAGATACTATGAAAAACACTATGGAAGTTTAAAAAAAAAAAGAAAAAGGAAATAGGGCTATTATATGACACAGCAATTCCACTTCTGGGTATATATCCAAAATAATTGAAATCAGGAACTCAAAGCAATATCTGGATTTCCATGTTCAATGCAGCATTATTCATAAGAGCCAAGATATCAAAACAATCTACATGTTGTCCCTAAATAAATGAATGGATTTAAAATGTGGTGTATAATACAATGGAATCTTATTCAGTTTTGTTTTGTTTTGTTTTGTTTTGTTTTTTAGGGGGAGAGAGAGAGAGAAGAAGCACACACACATACACATGGAGGTAGGGGAGGTGCAGAGAGAGGGAGAGAGAGAATCCCAAGTTGGGTCCACACCCATTTCCCATCTTGGTGCCCAATACAGGGCTTGATCTTATGTTTTTAAGATCATGACCTGAGGGGCACCTGGGTGGCTCAGTGGGTTAAAGCCTCTGCCTTTGGCTCGGGTCACGATACCAGGGTCCTGGGATCGAGTCCCGCATCGGGCTCTCTGCTCAGCAGGAAGCCTGCTTCCCTCTCTCTCTGCCTGCCTCTCTGCCTACTTGTGATCTCTGTCTGTCAAATAAATAAATAAAATATTTTAAAAAAATTTTAAAAAAAAAGATCATGACCTGAGCTGAAATCAAGAGTTTGTCCCTTAACCAACTGAGCCACCCAGATGTCCCTTATTCAGTCTTTTAAAAGGAGAAAACTTTGCCATCTGTAACAACATGAATGAACCTGGAGAACATTATGCTAAGTGAAATAAACCAGTTACAGAAGAAAAAAAATGCAGCATGATTCCATTTATATGACATATCTAAAATAGTCAAACTCATAGAAACAGAGTCGAATGGTGGTTTTAGGAGCTAGGGGGAAGAGGAAATAGGAGGTTGCTGTTCAATGGCATAAAGTATCATTTTTGTAAGATGGATATGTTCTAGAGATCTTCTGTACAACATTGTGTGTATAATTCACAATACATTTGTTTTTTTGTTTTGTTTTGTGTATTTAAAATTTGTTAAGAGAGTAAATTTCATGTTCAGTGTTCTTTCCACAATAAAATTGTTACCATATATGTTAATTTTTATAAACAAGACTATGCTAAAATTGTGGTGCTAAGTTTGCCTCAATTTTTCCTACGAGATACATAGCTTTAACAACACTCAAGACCAATGAGACAGTCTTAACACCAACACCGTGACTGACTTTGCCTTCCTTAGGTAATACTTCCTACCCTAGAACCCTCAAGTTTAACTTCCTTAGGGCCCAGTTTCTGTCAGATGATGAATTAACCCATGTGTAATGAGTTCATGTGCTTCTCTTTCTGAATCAAATAGGTACTGTGTCATTATTATTTGGGGAGAATCTTAAATCCAAAATGGTTCTAGGAATGTAGATTAATATTGAGGACATGAAGTTTCTTTTCTCATCTCTAATTCAACAGAGTGATTCAGGTCAGTAAATACTATATTCCAAATGTTAGTAATATAGAGGAAAATAATATCAATTCTAAGAGTATCTGTCTGTTGAATGGGGTACAGATGAAACAGAAAATGAAGAGACTAAAAAGAGTCAGTTTTTATCAAAAAGCCTATTACTGTGATTATTTGACTAATGTAATATTTCAATGTAAATTAAAAATTATTTGGCAAATTTTTCTTACCAACTTACCAACATTACAATCTGAGATTTGAAATGGATGCCAATGATTGCTAGTGAATCTACTTTCTTTTTAAAATAAGAATCTACTTTATACCATATGATTAAAAATGATTATGTATGTTGCCTTTGCTTAAATATTACTCGTAATAATCTGAATTGTTAGATAATTGTTCAGTACATGGAGAAACATATCTATCTATTTGATTTACCTAAATATTTATTCTACTTTCGCTTGCTGGAGTAAAAAGAGAAACCTACTTCTTTCACATGACAGCCCTTCAAATCCATCTACACTCTGATGTTGGGATCAATGATTCTAAGACAACTTGAACAGCAAGACTAAATGTGTTGTCAAGTAATCAGAGAAATAGCTATTAGTGCATTGCATACTAATAAACTTGAGGAATGCAAGAAAATTAAGACTGAGATAATGTCTCTCCCTCACCCAAACAGTTTTCTTTTTGCTAAACAACTCTAAATCCAACCACCTTTATTTATATGACACAGCTGACAGTCCTCTCATCATTCTTTATTACCTTCTTGACTCCAGTATTTAGTACAATTTTTAGTAATCTTTTGTTTTTTTTTTTAAGATTCTATTTATTTATTTGACAGAGATCACAAGTAGGCAGAGAGGCAGACAAAGAGAGAGGGGGAGCAAGCAGGATCCCTGCAGAGCAGAGAGCCCAATGTGGGGCTCATTGCAGGGCTCGATGAGGGGATCGATGCGGGGCTTGATCCCAGGACCCTGAGATCAGGACCTGAGCTGAAGGCAGAGGCTTTAACCCACTGAGCCATCCAGGCGCCCCTTTAGTAATCTTTTAAAGTGTACTACTACTCAGACATACAAGTGTGGTCAGTCCTAGACAAACAATAATGATCCAGATTGCCTCCTCCAAGGTCATGTGAGTTTTATTGTCTTGTAATGAGATAACAACTATGATAACTATTTTACATAAACTATTTACCAACCTGGTTAAAGTGTTTTGAAATTAGTCAACTCACTCTTTCATCTTAGAGGGAAGATACTAATTTTAGGTTTATACATACAATTTTATTGTTCATTTGATATTAGTTTTCTATTTGATAAAGATGTTATTAGTATTAATTATTTCATTTAATCCTTTGGCTAATATTACCAACTCAATCTCAACCACAAATTTTAAACTTGTTTTCTGTGTTATCATCTAAATTAAACACATAGTAAATATTATACAGACTTTGAGTCTTCTCTTGTATTTTTACTAGATACTATCTCTAGTATCTTTCCTCTATCTTGGCTTCATTATAATAATCAACTTTAAAAAAACTTAATCGCACAGATGGATATAACTCCACCTTTTGGTCATCGAGATTCTGTTATTCAATCATTCCCTTGAAGGTACTATGAGAAATTTTGTCTAGTGACTTATTGAAATCAAGATACAATAAAACTAGGTAATTTTCCTTAAGTCCTTGAAACATGAAATTAATCTGCCCTAGGGAAGAGAGAAAAGCAATAAAGGATAAAATACTCAGGGCTTAAAAAAAAAAAAAGACAAAAACACGTATGTTGGCATAAACTGATTTCATATTTGTCTCTGGACCTCACTCTCACCTTGTTATTTTAGGTGCCTTGTTCTACCATGGTTCCTAATTCTTAGCTTTATTAACTTAATCTTATCTGTTTCTTCATTTTACCCCCAATATTATCCCATTTCATCTTCATCCTACTTCTAGTTCTCCAATATGCAAACAAATTTAGTTCTTAGATTTGTTTTCCATGATGACCTTCTAGTAAAATACTATCCTTTACACTGACTTCAACTAAAAAGTAATGCCCCACAATTTGATTCTGATACCCTTTTCCAAAACTTGTTCTTGTTGAGTTATAGACTTTCATGGTTATGATTACATATGGTATATGTAAATTTCTATTTTGATACAATTTAAATGTGCCCTTAAAATATACAAGTGAGCACAACATCAGAATTTTTTTTTAATTTATTTATTATTTGAGAGAGAGAGAGAGCAGGAGGTAGGGCAGAGGGAGAGGGAAAGAGCAAATCTCAAGCAGACTCCTTACTGAACATGGAACCCAACACAGGGCCTTGAGATAATGACCTGAGCCAAAATCAGTAGTTGGAGGCTTAATCAACTAAGCCACCCAGGTGTTGTACAACAGAATTTTTGATGTTTTAGGCAGCAAAGTCATACAGGTATCTTTTGACTAGAGATTATTTGTAGTTAATGTGATGTTAGCATTTATTAGCATTGCTTATTAAGAAATTCCAGCCTCACTTCTATCCATTCCTGGCAAACTCACCTATTTCAAGTCTTCTTTTTTTTTTTTTTTTTTTTAGGAATTTTGAGACAGTTTGATTTGAGAAGGAGTGGGGTCTAAATGACTTTTTTAATGTGAATTCTTTTGGAACCATTATGTCTTATATGATCCTCTTCTGCTTATTTCCACACATTAAATAATAATAAATGAGTTATTTAGTTAATAGTCTTTTCTAAATTAAGACGTTAAGAAATATATATAACTTAAGCCAATGAGTCTACTCCCACAGGCATTTGTGAGTAATATTAGGTAACAAAGATTGGAGGAAATTATTTTGGAACTCATTAAAAACAATGGCTCTTAAAGAGTTATGTTAATCAGGATAATCTATGATGAATGCCCAAAATACAAATTACAAGACCCCTTAAATAAATCTTATTAAAAGAAAAACTCAAGGAATAAGACCTATGAATCACTCAAGTGATATCTGATTATTTATTGTTCAAAATTTATTCAAGTGATACAAATTTTTTGTTCAATATATAAAAAGCAATCTGCATAAAGAAGTTAAGAGTTGAATATAGATATGCTGATATATAGAGAAATAGAAAGAGGATAAGCACAGTGGTGGAGAGCTTTAGTAACAATTTAAATTGAAGTTAGGATGTACTCCATAGTCCCAAATGAACATTTTGAAGACATTGTGAAGATTGAAATAAGGAATATGAGAATTGGTTACTTTTACAGCTATGTTTAATTTAGCGGAGGGATAAAGAGATTTGTAACACGGATATTTATAGGAGCTTCTTTAATTAATTTATGAAATGGAAAACGTAGCAGCTAAACAATAAGACATTATCATTTTAAAGAAAAGAATAGCCATGAATCACAATATGAAGTCTTAAAAGTTGGGAAGTTGAGAATGTTACATTTTATGTTGGCCTACTTGTTCCACTATACTACTGAAAAATTTCAATGATGTGCTGAATACTTTCTGTAATGCAGAGCTTATTATATTCTGAGGAGAATCAGATTAGGGGCAAGTGTAATTTTTAGAAAATAATTTAATATTCCATTTGCTCTGTTTCTCTTTAGACTTCACATATTTTTTTTTACATTAGTATTCTGCAGAGTATATTACTTTAAAGAATCACCTCTTTTATGTTACTTTTGAGAAAAGTTCTGAGACTGGAAAATTTGGTACCCCCCACAAATCTTAAGTCCTTGTACCTTAGGTTTTTCTCATTTTAATAATAGTTTCCATATTATGTATAACAATTAGACTCAATCTCCATCCTATAAGGCATTGATAATATTCTCCACAGCTATGTGGCTAGGTGTTTATCTTGTTAGTTACATATTCTTCTTCTTTTTTAATGATTTATTTATTTATTGAAAGAGAGAGCATGAGCAGGGGTTGAGGCAGAGGGAAAGAATCTCAAGCAGACTCTCCACTCAGCGCCAAGCCTCACATGGGACTGGATTTCACAATCCTTAGACCATGACCTGAGCCCAAGTCAAGAGTCTGATGCTTAACTGACTGAGCCACCCAGGCGCCCCATATTCCATATTACTTTTTCAATATTTATTAATTTATTTGAGAGAGAGAGAGAGAGCAGGGGAGAAGGGACAGAGGGAGAGGGAAAGAGAAGCCCAACCAGAGTCTGTGCTGAGTGTGGAGGCTGACTTGGGGCTCAATCCAGGATCCTGAGATTATGACCTAAACTGAAACCAAGAGTGGAATGCTCAACTGACTGGCACCCCTATATATTATTCTTAAGTGTCAATACATTTTGCGTTCACCTGGTAATTCAAATTTTTACTTTATCTCATTTCATTATATTTTTCCAACACTTTATACAAATTTTTTTAAAAATACAAAGTTAAAAGAATTTTCCGGTGAACACCTATATGCTCACTAATTTGATTCTGCTATTAAATACCCTTCTATCAGTCCATCTTATTTTTGATGCATTTTAAGGTAAATAGCAGATATCAGCAAACTTCCTCCTAAATACAGCATTGTTGTTAATTAAAATTCAGTATTTATTTTATTTCTTTGGAAATACAATGAAATACAAAACCCTTAAGTATACATTGTCTAACTTTAAAGATTTCACCTGTGTAACCATGTCCCATCAACGTATAAAATATTATCATTGTCCCAGAAAGTATTCTCATACTCCTTCCAAATCAATCCCAATTCCAGCCTCCAAGTGACAATCACCATGCCGACAATTTTTTCCATTATAAATTTATATTTTTATTATTAAACTTATAGAATTTATAAAATTTTATTTTATAAAATTATTAAATTTATAAAATTATAAATGAAGTTATGAAATATATACTCTTTGTAAGTCTTACCACATCACATTCCATTGATGTCTTAGCCAAGAAATCATTTCTTTGATATTTTTAAATTTATGTTGTATAGCTTTCACTATAAAACTACATATGGAGGGGCACCTGGGTGGCTCAGTGGGTTAAAGCCTCTGCCTTCAGCTCAGGTCATGATCCCAGAGTCCTGGGATTGAGCCCCGCATCGGGCTCTCTGCTCGGCAGGGAGCCTGCTTCCCTTCCTCTCTCTCTGCCTGCCTCTCTGCCTACTTGTGATCTCTGTATGTCAAATAAATAAATAAAAATCTTAAAAAAAAAAAAAAAAAACTACATATGGAATTTATCTTCAACAAACAAAAAACCCTCACTTTATTGCAATGTAAAACTGTTAATTTTATAAGTCACAGGATTAGAAAATAAATTAAAAGCAATTTGACATTTTCTACAAATATTTGTTACTTAAAAGTTATAAAAATTTACAATGTTCTTTCACATAAGCTCCTCAAATGATTTTTCAAGATGATGTTTAAACACGTGAAGTCCGTAAGCAAAAGCCTTCACAGATAATGAAATAAAAAGAGATCCAAGGCTAAGCAAAAAAATATAGATAGCCAGGTCATTTTGTAAAGAAGACAAACTACAATGACAAACTTTAATGTTTGAGATGTATGCAGACTGTTTACATGCAATACATTATTTATAACACACAGACACACACACACACACACATACACTGTTTGGGTCCATGTTTTAACTACTAAAAATTGGTAAATCACCCACTACCAGAAGAAGAGCAAATGCAGGAAAATGAGTACTTAATAAAAGGTCTGTCCATTTTCTAAGTTTGAAAATCAAAAGCGTTTTCAATATATCAATATTGAAAAAGCAGTGACTGAATTTAATGGCACTAAAATTACTAAGCTTGAATATTCATTATTCAAAGAGAAGAAATTAAGGTGAGATAGCAGATATTAGTTACTAATAGCAGTAACTTGACAGCAGATACTACTTACTGGCAGGAAACTTTTCCACTCATGTTATGCTTAAGTAACTGTCCACCTAACCTTCTGGTGGTGGCTCAGAGGCAGTGATGTGGTTTTCTTTTTTTTTTTTAATTTTTCTTTCTCTACCTCCACATATCAAACAACCAAAATGTCCCAAGATGCAGCTTCCTTCTGTCTTCTGTCTGCAATCTCTGCAAGCTTTGCTCTTTTTTCTTCCATGTCTGACCAGGGAGGTGCAGATTCCCCAGGACAGGGGAAATATAGCCCCATGGGAAAGGAGGCTGGAGTCCCTTACTAGGCCTGCCCTAGACCAGGCTATATATGGAAATTTTACTGAAACTCATTACATTCCATTGCCAATAGTTTGCTTATTAAGAAAAAAAATGCTTTACAATGGTTTGAACATAAAATGTGCTAGAGTTACAAACAATTTGGGGAGAAAAAAAGAATCCGAATTTGAATTTCAAGTGAGGATTGGGTGACATTTCATTATTTATTTATTTATTTTTTTACTGTGCATAATCTTAATTATCAAGAATATATTATTTTAGAGAGTTCCAACAGACTAACTACTTAAAATAATGTTAGCATATTGAACATTTTTTAATATATAAACTTATAATAATTATGAGCATTATAGGATGTTCCAGAATAAAATTATACTAAAGGGTTACAGATGGGCATGACTAGTTACATATAGTGTGGGTATAAAAAATATTTATTGGGGAAATATTTACATGCCTGAAGTTTTTAAGTAGAACTTCATAATCTCAAAAGTTAACCCTGAGCCCATAGTTTAGTCTTAGTATAGATAGACTGTATCCACCATGGCCAATTTTTCAGTAGAGAGTCCTCCTATATTAATTACATATTTACTGGATCAACTGATAGAAGTTTTCTGACTGAAAAGGAGGCCTGATAGAAGAAATGTCCAATAGCTGTTCCTGATATTAACCCATTTTTGTGTTGTGCGAGGTCAAACTACTGACTCAGCTCTTTCCTGACTCTTTACCACCAGAAGAGGGAAGGAAATTAGCCTCCAAGAGACTCCAGATCCATCCTTTCCTGTAGCCCTCAATGCTTATGGAAGTATTTATTATTATTTATTATCCCCTGTTCCCTTTATCTCTGTTGTCACTTCAGGTCATAGAGATAATTGAGACATTTTCTGTGATGTGAGAATAAATAGTCTCGTATAACCGAATCAGGTGGGAAGTGACCTATCATTGCGAAGAAGTTACTTTATGAGTTATTGCCTGGGAAAATCATCAGGGGTTGATTGGAGCTTTTTGTCCCTGCCTGTTAGAAAAAGAGAGAGAGATTTACCACCTCTGCCTGGTCTCCTACCACTTTTCAAGATTGAATGCCATGCATTTCTTACTATTTCCTTTCCTTTTGCTGGAGTGATAGCTTCCATAGAAACCAATAATTATCTTTTTGTCACCATGAATAACATCTGGAGACAGAGTACAGTGGCTGTGGAATCACCTGAAGCAAGGTCTGTGTCATTGTTCATGCTCATTGGATGTCCCTCATCTGAGCAATATTATCTATCTATCTGCCGAGGTTAAAAAAGGCACTATAAAGTAGAAGTATCGCTTTAGCACTTAACCATTTCCTTTCACAGTCCTTCTTTACCTGACTCTTGGATGCATAGAAAGTCAGCTAAGTGTGTATGTTCATATGTCATTTTAAATCACTGACTAGAATGGGATCAGTTGGTCTTATAGAAGTTATAATTGAAAAGGCTGGCCCAAGACAGTTACAGAAGTCAGAAAAATTTCTAATTGGCCATTCTCATCCTTTTTGGTTGTGCAACATGGATTTAGTGGGCTGTAGAATAGAAGATGACTAATAGGCTTAATTGGCTTGTATATCCAGATGGTTTTCTCTACATGTGTCACTTCACATAGTCATTTATAAGTGTTATACAAAGATCAAATTTATGAATAAATTGTTGTATGTGTTTCTAAAGGATAGCAACCCTTTATTCAGTCCTGAATAGACCAATACTGCTACCCAGATAGGTCATTAGTAACACCTCTACCCTCTCCTCTCTAAAACAAAAAAACCTGAATGAAGATTTACTTAAGGGAGGTATGCAATGTCCACAAAAGCCAAACTGTGTAAAGAGTTGAGATGCCTTCGACAGACAAATGGATAAAGAAGATGTGGCCCATACATACAATGGAATATTACTCAGCCGTCAGAAATGATGAATACCCAACTTTTGTACCAACATGGATAGGACTGGAGGAGAGTATGCTGAGTGAGATAAGTCAAGCAGAGAAAGAGAATTATCATATGGTTTCACTTATTTGTGGAACATAAGGAATAGCATGGAGGACATTAGGAGAAGGAAGGGAAAAATGAAGGGGGGGGATTTGGAGGGGGAGATGAACCATGAGAGACTGTGGACTCTGAGAAACAAACTGAGGGCTTTAAGGGGGGGGGGGGTTGGGTTGGCCCGGTAGGGTATTAAGGAGGGCACATATTGGATGGAACACTGCACGTTGTACATAAACAATGAATGAATCTTGGAACACTACATCAAAAACCAATGATGTACTGTAATGTGACTAACATAACATAACAAAAAATAAATTAATTTAATCAAATTTTAAAAATAAAATAAATTTTAAAAATAAATAAAATAAATAAGGGAGGTATGCTATATAGTAGTGCTTCTCAATTAGAGGTTATTTTCCCTGCAGGGAACATGTGGCAATGTCTGGAGACATTTACAATGGTTACAACTGGCAGTGGAAGAGAATGCTGTTGGTACCTGGCACATAGAGGCTAGAGATGCCCATACTACATACTATATACATACTACATACATATTACAATGCCCATACTAGTTCCCCAAAGAAACAATGGTCTGATCCAAAATGTCAATAGTGCCAATGTTGAATAATTCTACCATATCTTTAGGAAGAAAATCATACCAAATCATACTTTGCTCCAACTGCTAAAAACTATAGATTAAAAGAAATCTAAAAAAAGAACCCAAGGTAAAATGATTACACATACAGAATATCCAAAACAAAGTACTAGCTGACTTAAAAACAATGGGCAGAAACTTTAAAGTGCTGAAAGGGAAAATAAAAACAAAAACTATCAATGTAGAATTCTCTAGCCAGTGACTGTACCTTTCAAAAGAAGGTGGGAAAAAAAAAAGACATTTTAAGATAACTGAAATCGTATGCTAATTATAAAAGATGTGTTTCAAATATAGGGACATAGGTGTGCAAAAAGTGAGAAGATAGAAAAGATACAATGTACAACACATATTATAAAAAAAAATCTGAACACTATTAATCCACTGAACCTAATTGACATTTATAAAGTCTGCCCTCAGCAAATTTCAAATGATGGAAGTCATACAGAGTATGTTCTCTAATTACCCTGCATGAAATAACCAAACAGTAACAATGAGATATCTACAGAATACCAAAAGGATTTAAATTGAATAATAGACCTCAAATTAACTCATGGATTAAGGGGAAAAATACAAAGGAAATCATGAAATATTTAGAACTGAACTGCTTATGAAAGTAAAACTGAGGGGCACCTGAGTGGCTCAGTGGGTTAAAGCCTCTGCCTTCGGCTCAGGTCATCATCTCAGGGTCCTGGGATCAAGCCCCGCATAGGGCTCTCTGCTTGGTGGGGAGCCTGCTTCCCTTCCTCTCTCTCTGCCTGCCTTTCTGCCTACTTGTGATCTCTGTCTGTCAAATAAATAAATAAAATCTTAAAAAAAAAAGAAAGTAAAACTGAATTTTCTGGGAGTAGCTAGAGAAGTGCCTACACTTATTTCTTTTTATGTTTATATTAGAAAAAAGCATCAGTATCTTCCCAAGTGTTGATCCCTGCTGTAACAGATTGCCTGAACTTTCACCAGCTCTTCATATTTTACTTAGGTTTATCTATTGTTTTGATGATATACCACTGATGAGTTCAGGAAAGTAAAGTTACAAAACTGTACTTGTTAGATGAAAGCAAAATGGTTTGGGTTTTCTTCACAGAATAAGTAATACAAGAGATACAACATTAACAATGTCCCAGGCCACACAGAAAGCTCCAGTCATTGCCGTGACATTTTTCTGATTTGCAGTTGTAAAGGAACAACAAAAGCCACTTTTCTGTCAGAGTCTTGTTAGTCCTCAACAGGACTTTCACCGGCCAGACTGGGCTCTGAAGCTGGAGACAGCATTGCATAGAACTTTCTCCTATACGGAATTTTGTGGATGAAGACCTGTATCAGTTTACTAGAGCTGCCATACCAACATACCACATACTGGTCGGTTTAAGCCACAAAAATTTATTTCCTCACAGTTCTAGAAGCTAGAAGTACAAGATCCAGGTGTTGGGAGAGTTAGTTTCTTTTGAAGCTCATGAGGAAGAATAGGTACCATGCCTCTCCTCCAGCTTCTGGTGACCTGGTGGCCATCTTGGATGGTTCCTGACTTGCAGAAGCATTTTACATTCATCTTCACATGGTGTTCCCCCCACCACCATGTGCCTATGTCCAAACAGTCATATTGAATTTGGCTCTCCCTAATTATTTCGGTTTAACTCGATTACTCCTGAAGATTCCATCTGCAAGTTACGATTCCTGATCTGGTTCTCATCTCTGCCTCATTTATCCTGTTAATTCTCAGAAGTCCACATATTGACTTATTTATTTTTTGCTCCAAGGGAGTAGCCAAGCCCGTTCCAAATTTTTGCATCAGGCCATCTGCTTTGTTGTGCACTGAATGCTCCTATCTGTGATCTTCACTGTCCCTTTGATCTTATCATTTCCCTCAACCATCAGCCATAAAGTGCATGTATTCTTGCAGGACCTTTTCTGAGCTCTAAATTGGCCTTCTTTTCTCTGCTACTGGTCTTACAATGCAGGGTTTTCCTTTGGTAGCAAGTCTTTCTTTAGGGACATTCTTTGCTTTACATTTCTTAATGTTCTTTAAAATTGCCTCTTGTTTGAGGGTTTTGGTGACTGGCAGAGTGTTCTGCTGCTGTTTTATCACCCTTAGAGTCTGGAGCAAACTCTTCTGAAGTTTTGATGAAATCTAGGTTAGCATATCCTATGCTGCCATACTGGCTGTGGGGCTAGCAGCCATCACACCTGTGCTGCTCTCTATAAGGTTTGGAACAATTTTCTCAGTGGCCCTTTTGGAAGATGCTAAGTTGGGGCACTTTATAGCTATCCTATCCCTTGGATACTTGCAGAGCTTGGTCAGCAGCACTCCCTATAACCTGCTGCCACTGCCCCTAGAAGGGATGTCTTCCACTATGGTGTGGTAAGTGGAGGTTGGATAGACACTATTTTAAAATCCAATAGCATTGATACAACTGGAGTGTGTACTTTTACGGTCAATACCTATCTTATGCAGTAGTTATGGAAACCCATGTGTTATGGAATGAATTTTTGTGTTCCTCCAAATTTCTGTGTTGAAATCCTAACCTCTAATATGATGGTACTAGGGGTCTTTGGGGGGTGACTAGGTGATGAGGATGGAGCCCTCATGAATGGGATTAGTACCCTTCAAAAGAACTCCAAAGTGTTCTCTCATTTTTCCATGTGAGGACACAGGAGGAAGATGGTATCTATGAACCTGGAAGCAGGTTTCTCACCAGGCAATGACTCTGTTTATAATGCCTTTATCTTGGACTTTCCAGCCTCTAGCACTGTGAGAAATAAATAGTTGTTGTTTCAGCCAGTTAGTCTATGATATTTTAGTTATAGCATCCCGAAGGGACTAATACTCACCACTAAAGTCATACGTGCAGATATAAAATAAGATTTACTGGGAAAAAATTTTCTAGCAGAGAGATAATGAAGCACCTAATTTACCAGACTTATTATATCATTGCACAGTTTATTCTAGATGTAGATGGACTGTATGCATTATGAAGTCAACTTTCTGTTAAAAGGAATCCTTCCCCATAATCCTCGTCCTATTTGTAGGGACAGTTGGTGAGAAATTTCTATGTGACTAAGCAACAATAGAAGCTCCCCAATAGAGGAGGGAGACTTTTGACAAAGAAGAGTCTCTAGAATTAGCAGCTATAATCAGCCTGTGCTCTGAACTAACTGGGACCAGCTGAGCCAACTTTCTACTAAGTTATAAAAAAGTGTTTGTGTGTGTGGAGGAGTGGACAGGGAATGAGACTTCCTGACATCCAGATCTATCTCTTTCCAAAAAGCTACAGAACTAGGGCATCTGTGTGGCTGGGTCTGTTGTGTGTGACATCGGCTCAGGTTGTGATCTCCAGATCCTGGGGATTGAGCCCCATCAAGTCCTTTCTCTGGCTCCTGACTCAGTGGGGAGTTTGCTTCTCCCTCTCCCTTTGGCCCTCCACCAGCTTGTGCTAACTTTGGTTCTCTCTCTCTCTCAAATAAACAAAATAATTTTTAAAAAAGCTACAGAACCAAAATATATTAAGAGTAATAACACTTTTTAGTAATGCACATCTGTTATACATCTTTAAGGAAGAAATCACTGTATCAGCACTAATATGATATTATTGATCAGTTTCTTCCTCAGGTACCATTGAGCAATTTTACTTGACAGTATGTCAAGCAGTTTTGCCTCCAGAACAATGGAATATCATAGTTAAATGCAGTTTAACTTGATACTGACATCATTTCTGTTATAACAGTCTAACTGTTTAAAGATCATCATTAGAAGAGGCAGGTGGGCTTATAGAAATGTAGAATAATAGTTTCTACCGGTCCATTTCTCATTTTAAGTCACCCTGAAAAATCAATGTAAGAAATAAAAAATAAAGTATATTGAAGCCATTAGGAAAATTTAAAACATTTTAGAAATATCCATTCCCTTAGAGTAATTCATGGTCCTTCATGTTACATGAGCATATTCATTAATTAGCAAAGACATATTTATATGAATCCACTAGTCAGATTCTCCAGATCTTTTCATATTTCCAAAACACAATAAAGTTTATCATTTGAAGCATGTTTGAGTATTATTTATTTACCTACTTAAAAAGAGAAGTGAAATCATTCTATCCGAAGCCATTCAGGGGTAGCAGTAGTATTTCTTTATTTTAGAAAAATTGTCACATATTATACCAAATACAGAAGCATTATATTTGCGAACTAAAACCATTCCCTGGAAAACAGCCCACAGAGTAAGGCTATGTAATATCAAAGCTCTAAGTTAAACATGACATCTTGCTATCGACCTACCCGTCTCTTCCTCTAATTATAGATCTTTATATACTAATGACCATAAAATAAAATCTGAAGCTATTCACGAGCAATATCTTCTTGGGAGTCTTTTTCCTCCTAACATGAATAGTTCTTTTCTATTTGTCTTAGGTTCTGTTTTTAAATTCTACAGTTCCATCTAAAGAAGATTCTGTATTGGATTTCCATTAAATTCTAACTGGTGATACATAATGAAAGGCATTGTCTCATTCACCTTCATCTATTTTCATATTCGAGACTATTTCCCACCTGCTCATATATTTATGTTTCAGTATACTTTGTATCTCTCTCGGGCTCCATAAATCATCTATGCTAGTTCTTCTGTGGATACTGTGTTATGTAACATTTCTTTAGAGCAGTCAGGCCTCTCCCCAGGTGAGGCTATGTTTTTTTCCTCCTGGGAAAACTTGAATATATTTTACTTGTTCTGTGACATTTTTATTTTACCCCTGTGTATGACTCTAGCCCTGACTCAGAATTTTTACTCTATTGAATCACATCTAGAAAATGTGATTAGAACTAACTTGAAAACACTTTTTAGAACCAGGTAATGTTTCTAAACATCAGATACCATGGTGCATATTTAGGAGGCTTTGATGCTCTCCTTCTCACTCACATGGGGAGGATTTTTTTGTTTTATATATAATTTGATACTCCAAAATAAATAAATAAATAATACAAATAAATTGTACACATTACTTTACGCAAGCTTTGCTTGATTTTATGGTATTATCCAAGTTAATTTTCAGCTGACCTCTGATTCATTTGTATATAAATATTTTTGGCTTGGCTATTCAAACTACCCAGTAGATCACAAAAACATTTATACAAAATAATATGACTTTATAGTACCAAATCAAAGCATCCCTGCAATTACTTTTTTAAAAAGATTTTATTTATTTGACACAGAAAGAGAGATCACAAGTAGGCAGAGAGGCAGGCAGAGAGTGGGAGGGGAAGCAGGCTCCCTGCTGAGCAGAAAGCCCAATGCAGGGCTTGATCCCAGAACCCTGAGATCATTACCTGAGCCGAAGGCAGTTGCTGAATGGACTGAACCACCCAAGTACCCCTGCAATTACTTTTATATAATAAATGGAATTCCTTCCCAATTCCAACTTTCCTTTGTTACCTATTACTGCTTGTTGCTACATTTTCATGTTGATTTTTAAAAGATTTTATTTATTTATTTGATATATATAGAGAGAGTACAAGCAGGGGCAGAGGAAGAAGGAGAAGCAGGTTCTCTGTTGAGCAGGGAACCCCATATGGGGCTCTATCCCAGGACCCTGGGATCATGACCTAAAATGAAGGCAGACTCTCAGCCGACTGAGTTCAAGGATGCCAATCAAAAAGACCTATATTTATCATTATAATAATTATATGGTACACCTTAAACTACTATGACACTGTAAGTAAATTATATTTCAACAAAAAAAATAAAATACATATAACTTTTCTTGGTTTTTACAAGTTGGAAATCAGTATTAGATGATGGTAAAATGGAATGGTAGGTCTAGTGTACATAATTCAGGAGCCCAGTTTCATTGAGGATATAGTGTGGGACATAAGGAATCTTGAATTTGGTCCTATATAGATAGTTTTGGGAGCAAACTTATAACTCATCACCTCAGTTTCTAAAGGTAAGCCTTGCTTCATATCCTGCTGAGTAAAATGATAGTTTTCTAAGCCTTGCTGTCAATCTAGGGGATTGATATGGTCACTGTTTGATAAATCACACAGGTCTTCTCTTCTCTGGAGAAATTCTGCTGGGAAGGTTAAAGACATTATTTTCAATATTTCTTAAAAATATTTCTATCCTAACCCAGTAAAGTGTCAGTAGTTTCCAAAATATATTCATTATAGGAAGTCAATAGATTTCTACAAATGCCCCATTTTTAAAACTCTGAGTTATTATTTGACTAAAAGAATGTGAATGTGTTGTTTAGCATCACATCTTTTTATAAACAGCCTATGGTTACTGTCAAAGGGAATTTTAATCCAATGATTATTACAAAAGATAGTTTCCTGAGGAAGGAACTACAGTGTTTATACCTCCAGAGTGACCTTTGGAATAACCTCTAGCCTAAAATTATAGAACCAGAGGAGAATGCAACTTTCAGTGTTGAGCCATACCTTATTTTATTTATAGTATTATTTTTATTTCATTATGTGTTCCAATGAGTAGAGACAGATTTTAAATATTTAGTAGATACATATTAAGAAATAATGATATCATGCCAGTGTTATGGGCCATGCTTTTCATTTCATAAAAGCCTTAGTTACTCTAGACTTAAAAAATTCTATTCTAACATATAGCCATCTCTGCATTCTAGACACCCATAGTAATTGGAAGATCTTTACTTTGTATGATTGAATTACATATAAAAATATTATCAACATTTTAAACATGAACGCCAATAGAAATGACAATTTCTTGAATAGGATTCTGTAGAGTTTGGGGAATTCCTAGACTCAGTGCTTTTGTCCTATTACCTTCTGTTGTAGTTTGACAATCCTAACTGCTTGATAGCACTACCAACACAGGAAAGAAAGAAATGAGACAATACTCAAATTCATCAACTTTCTAGATTCCTATATTAGTCAATATTTTAATTAATTTATTTATTTAAGTCAAATATTTTTAAAGAAAGAGGCTGAGCTGATGGCTGAAATAAGTAGCAGCACTGTACTTACCTTGAATAAAGGGAACAATGTATAAGAATGCTGGCCAGACACAAATGAAAGATGATGAGAACCCAAGAAAGTGGTTGACAGTAGACATGGAAAGGAGAAACTTATTCAAGACACATTTAAAGAGCCTATAGGAAGATTGCTTGGTTGTTTAAAGTAAGAAAGGGGGTTAGAGGGGCGCCTGGGTGGCTCAGTGGGTTAAAGCCTCTGCTTTCGGCTCGGGTCGTGATCCCAGGGTCCTGGGATCGAGCCCCACATCGGGCTCTCTGCTCCGCGGAGAGCCTGCTTCCTCCTCTCTGTCCCTGCCTGCCTCTCTTGCCTACTTGTAATCTCTGTCTGTCAAATAAATAAATGAAATCTAAAAAAAAAAAAAAAAAAGAAAGGGGGTTAGATTCCTGATTTCTAGCATTGGTTAATGTGTAAATAAAAACATCATTAACAGAAACCAAAGCCAGAGATGAAAACTCTGGGTTGGATAGTGAGAGATAATAAGGATTAATTCATTTAACTTTGGATTTGAGTTTGGAATACCCATGATACATCTCAATGCATAGTTTCCCTTTCCCAAATTGTTCTCAATAACCAAGGATTGAAGGCAAAGTCTTTGAATGCTATTCAATTGATCTTTTACCCTAAATGTTGATTGTCCCTTTTAGATTGCATTAAAAATATTGCCAGAAAATGGTCCTTCAAAATAACACAATTAATGTTTTCCTTGACTACAGTTATAACGGCTTCTGGCATCACTCCATTCACAAGAAAATTCTAAAATCATTACTCCTTTGGCTACATGCTGAAAGTCTTTTCTAGATGGGTTGTTACCAGAAATAAAAGCTTTTTAGAACTGGAAAGAAGACAGAAAAATATGGATAGAAAGTAGACACTCTCTTCTGAATCCACTTCAACCTCCCTCTTCATCAGATGTAGAGTCACAACTTTTTCCTCTTTTCAAATAATTATGGCTTAGGCTTTCTTATATTGAATCTACAATGAGTAAAAAGAAAAGAATTAATAGTAAGTTATAATGAACAGGTCTCAAAAATTTCCTGCCTCAAATATTTCCATTGTTTTGAACCATAATTATAAGTGATAGAACAGAGGTTGTTGACTAGATACTGTAAGCATTGGTTTTGAATATAATATTACATAATTGGTTGGTTTTGGGTTTTGTTCGCTTGTTTGCTTGTATCTGCAGGTATGCTTACATACATGTATGTAAACCTGCATGGGTGTATGTGTGCACTGTAGGAAATTTGTTTTTCAAGATTAGAAAAAAAGATTGAAGTATTATCTTAAATAAACTTTCAGAAGTTTTATTCTCACATCTGGAAACACTAATACATTCCTAGGAAGTTTCTGGAAACCCTCAAGTGGCCTCCACAATTTGGTAATGAAGCATTGCCTGACCCAAGGGAGTTCTCATCTACATCCCACCCTTAGGAGAACTAGTATGTCAGCATTACTTTAAGCTTGTTAGAAATGTAGAATTCCTGGGGTGCCCGCCTGGGTCAGTCATGTAAGTGTCCAACTCTTGACTTTGGTTCATGTCAAGCCCTTGGGGTCTGGAGATGTATCTCCACATAGGGATCAGTGTGGCATCTGCTGGAGATTCTCTTCTTCTCCCTTTGCCCCTCACCCCCACAGCCATTCACGCATGCTCTGTCTAAAATAAATAAATAAATAAATAAACAGACAGATAGATAGATAGATAATAAATAAAATCTTTAAAATAGAAAGAAATGCAGGATTCTTAACCCCATCCAAAACTACTGAATGAGAGGCTGCAATTTAACAAAATTCCCAGTGGGTATGGGTGCACTGTAAAATTTGAGAATTCTTCTCTAGACCAAGGTGCTCTATAAATCAGAAACACTTCTGTATGACAAATTCCATGAGAGACTAAACACTGATATCTTTGGTGTTATTTTTTTTTGTATACCTGGCCAAATGAGATAAAAGAGAGAGAGGCCCAAGAATCAAAAAGAGCTAATGCATTTTGTTTTACAGTTGAAGTTGAGACATGCGCTCACCCATACCCTGCTGCATTCAATTTGAACTGCATTTCGTGGGTTAGTACTTTCCTTTCCAACTCTTCAGACAATGAACAATTCTGATGTTTTTTAAGACATATAAAATAAGCACATAATGAAGGGGTACACAATAGGTTATCATTTCTTAGCATATTCTTACTGAGGTTTTAAAGATTTGAAGTCACTGTCCAGGACTTTGTAAATTCCTTGACTTTCTCAGGGCTATGAGAATATGAAGCAATAGTAACAATTAGCTTCAGACTTAGGGATTTGCACTAAAGGAAAAATAAAAGGAAACAGAATTCCAAAACATTGCATGTTTGTGTGCACGTGCAATCTTTAGGAAGAAACAAATATTTTAGTATTTCACTACTACAAAAACTTGCTCAGTGCTAATTTAAATTTGTGATAGATTCGTTGTGGTATAAATATTTTTAAAACCCCTCATCACTACTCATTACGGTAATCAGAATACATCATGTAATCTATTCAGTAGAAATGCAGGAGGCAAAATTATCATTACAGATAGTTTACTCACTAACATGTATCCTGAAAATCCATTAACTACATATTTTATTTCTCATTCATTAACAGCACCTGATCATATGTCCTGAGTGATTAAAAAATACATGTATTAGGGTACCTGGGTGGCACAGTCCATTAAACTCCCCATCAGACACTTGGTTTTGTCCCAGGTCATGGTCTCAGGGTCCAAATGGAGCCCCACCTCTGGATGGCTCCATACACAGGACAGAATCAGGTTAAGATTCTTTCTCTCCCTCTACCTCTGTCCCTCCCCTCATCCTCTGCCCATGTGCACACATGCACATGCACTTTCTCTCTCTCTCTCTCCCAAAATAAATAATTTTTTTAGAAAGATAAATGCATGCATCAACAGAAAGAACTTTTTCAATAAATATTTTCTGTAGTAAGAGCCCAAACCTTTAAAAAATATATTTATCACAAGTATGTAACAAACAAGGGTCATCAGGCGTTTTAAGTAAGAGAAGTGCATTGGTCATACAATTAATTCTGGTTTACTGAATGGAGGTTAGCTATTTTTGTGGAGGAAAACCATGGTGTTGTTTTTCAGTTCCCTACTCTTTCTTTCCTCCATGCATCCTACTATCTACCTTCCTTATTTCATCATTCTTCCCCTCTTTCATAGACACGGTCACAGATAACATAAATATAGAAAAATGTTTCTCGTATTTGTTCTTTAATTGACTAGAGCTCAGGAAAGGAATCCTAATTATTTAGGTATGTGATGTAAGAATGTGTGTCTCTTTAATGTATGAGTAAGAGAGGAACATTAAATTGTGCATGTTATTAGAAAACCTACTGTTTTGCTATTATTGATAAATCTTAAAGAAGTAACATTGATTCAAGAAGGGGAAAAATACTAGTTTAGCTTTATCATTAAAAATATACCACTTTATACTTATGCCTAAACAACATATATTACAAAAATGATTAAGCATACCAATATGTGAAGTTATTTTGGGGCAAGTTTTGCTAATTTAGAACATTGAACTTGTTTACTGCCTAGATAAGTTTGCTTCAATTCACACATTTAGAAGAAAAGGGATTCTTCTAAATGTTGCTGTCTCTGGAACTCTAGCTTGCATTATTTATCCTCAAACATTTTCTCATAATATACTTCCTTTCCTTTTTGGTTATAAATGTAGTAAGGAGAACAAAATTCTTAAGCTATCCATGAAAGGCTATTACTATTAAGAAAAGATCTAATGTTTTGTTTTGTTTCTGAAAAGCTATCCTAGAACTCAGAGGTATGAAAATAAATACCCCAGAGGCAATTGTGAAGGAAGGAAAGGTAGTAGAAATAATAGGATAGTGAGGAATCTAAGTAGAAGGAAGAAGCATGCCACAAATGAATGAATGAAGCAGAATAAACTTTCCACACAAAATGTGTTCTGTTATAGCTTTGGTCAACTCTAAAGTGTGGTTCGTAGACCAGCCACATAAGCTCTGGCTGCCCGCTAGACATGTAGAATCTCGGGCCTCATTTTCAAACTTACTCCAAAAGAATCTCTGAGGGTAGGTCCCAGGAATCTGTGTTGTAACAAACTTTACAGCTGATACACATTAAATTTCTAGAAGTGTGGTACTAGATTCTAAACACTTCAAGGTTATTCACCATTTGTTTCAAATACCTAGAAAAGTTCCTGGCACAGAATAGGCAACCAGTGAATGAATATTTCTTGAAAGAAAGAATTACCAGGAAAGAATGCTGTATACTATGTTTCAATCATTGTGGAGGAAAATAAAACATTCATAGTAACCAAGATGCAGAAATTTTACTCTGGGCTACCATAGCCATTTATTATACATTTACCTTCCCTACAGTTTCTTGCACTAAGAATTTATTAATACAGGTATCCATAAAATCTGGAAACAAGTAATATTATTTTTTTTTTCTAGATTGACTTCATGCTTGATGGCATTCTGGAGCTGCACCCGTATTTCCCCACATTAGGGAGGTCTTGTACACTCTGTACTGGGATATGTATACCTGAGAGGAGCTTGTGTTGTACTGCTCAGAGTAACACAATGTGACATAGTGTCTCCACCAGCTTGACAGTATTGCTTTCTCTGTCATTCACCCTAGGTTCCTCCATCAAGTCCATTCCATGAATACTCTCATGCATTTTCAAGTGTTGTTCTCAATTCATGTGACATTTTTATAGCAGTTAACTATCTATGCCAAAGAGTCTAGTAAAGAAAATGGCATTATAATTAAAAATTATTGTTATAATTGTCTTAATTGTTTTCAAGCACGATTTGAATTATGATTTCTAATCAGTGTTTCACATAAAGAAGACATAGTGATTTCTCCCTGGGAGAAAAGGGAGACTATGAATAATTGAGATGCATGAATAATTATTGTCCACTGATATAGCTACATTTTATACAGCCATGTGTTAGATTGTTAATACTCAGAAAGCAGTGACTATTCTGTTTTAGTTGCTGCCTCTGTTGATTCCTGAGCATGGATATTTGCAACAAATGGAATAATTCTAATTTGGGTAACAAAGAAGAAACGGTACCAAAGAAAAAGAGGGCTTTCCACAAATTCTATAGCCCTCTTCTATGTTAAGGGCTTGCTTTATAAGCATGCCTGCCTTCACCCATTTCTAAGAATTACGCAGTATTAAATTGTTATTGGTGCTGTATCCACAGCTGACTACCAAATACAATCAAGGGCTTTTACTTAGAACATTCGTTCTCAGCAGGGGCGATATTGCACCCTCGGGAACAAAAACCAGTTCTCGAGGAAAGTTTTATTCTTTGTTATGTATAAAGCAAAGGAATATATACAGTACATAAACAGATACATATGTATGATCTGCGGTATTAAAATTTCATGTGGGGTGATTAGAAAAAAGAAATGTCTGAAAAGGATCCATGGGAGTGATAATGAAAAAAAAAGAAGGTTGAAAAATGCTGATCTGAAGCAAGCTAAACACAACAGTAGCAGTTGTAATTCCAGAATTTCTTTATTATGGGGTAAGAGAACTTCAAAATAATATGATTGGAAATAGGACAGGGTAAGGAGGTGGTTGCAAACAAGAGTAAGGAGAATTTGCTTGAAGTTTATTCCATTTACACATGGTAGTAGCCAGAATTCTAAGATGGTTTCCTGACTCCTGGAATATGTGGTCTCCATAATCCAGTTCCCTTGAGTGTAAGCAGGATCTGTGAATATGATGGTTTTTAGCCCCCTGATTAGATTACATGGCAAGCGTAAAGGCATTTGCATATGAAATTAAGGTCTCACATCAGTTGAATTTGAGTCAGTCAAAAGAAGGATGAATAATGGTCAGGGCCTGCCTGATCAGGAGCGGTCTTTAAAAGAGGCGGAAGCATCAGAGACATTGCTCAATCATCCTGAAGACAGCAAATGGCCATTTTGTGACTGTCCTGAGGATCACAGTTTCACAAACACAGAGGAATGAGTTCTGTCAACAACCATACAAGCCTGGAAGAGGACTGTGAGCTTCCGTTAGGAACTGCAGCCCCAGGTTAGGCTTAGAGGGCAGTCTTCTAAGACCAGAGAGGACAGGCTAACCTGTGCTTGCACTTCTGCCTCAGGGAAACTGACAAAAAATAAATGGGCATATTTTTTTAAGCCGATAAATTTGAAACAATTTGACAGACAGCTATAGACAATTAATACACATACCAAGTATACCATTTTTATTTAAGTTTGTGTTTTTGATACAGACTTGGAGGCTGATATGATACTAAAACCCACCCACCACACCTGTGCTACCACCGAGAAGAAAGAAGTTATGTAGAAAAACATTCGGATAGAAGTGACGTGCTCATCATTGTTTTCTAGTATCATCTAGGGTGAACATTCTTCTAATGGTGACTTTCAATGGGCCTTTTTTAAATGTGAAAATTCATATGGTACCTAAAATTTAACAATACGCTTTTGTATACTTCAACTGGCTTGTCTTTCCTCTTTTTTAAGATTTTATTTATTGTCAGAGAGAGCGTGTGCGCACAAGCAGGAGGAGCAGCAGACAAAGGGAGAAGCAGGCTCCTCGCTAAGCGAGGAGCCTGATGTGGGGTTGCATCTCAGGACCCTGGGATCCTGACCTGAGCCAAATGCAGATGCTTAACCAACTGAGCCTCCCAGGAATCTCCTGATTTGTCTTTCAACCTAAGGTAGGTATTATTAAGTACAGTTGAGAATAGGGAATAGTAGCAACTATTCAACCAACTTTATTAAGCCAAGAAGAGATTGTGCTTTAGTAGTGGATCAAAACCTAGGCCTCTGGTCTTCGGAGGAACTAAATCTCTCTCTCCTACACTTTCCTCTCTCAGTCCCATCCTAGTGATGGTTTACTTATTCATTAGATTCCAGCCTTCATCTGACTTATGATATTGCTTATCAGAACATTGTGTATTAGGAGAAGTGAATAAGGTTTTATTTTTGTTGTAAACATAGATAGATATACATGCTTGGAATAAATATATACAGCTGTGTTTAGTATTTTTATTTTAGTAAGTGTTGTTAATTCTTTCAAAATGGCTCCAGCCATCATATCTTTTGTTCAATCTTTAATTGAAAATTGACATGTCCTACAGTAGTAGCTCCTTCACAAGGTAAAATAATGATTCTCTATTCAGTTTCATATCTGTAAATAAATAATTGATGAAGAAGCTCTATGCTGGGGAGTTTCTCTTTCCTTAAAACTTGTAAAGAAACAAGAAAATATTTGTGCCTTTCTCTCAGAGAAGCCCCATATTCTGTGAACTGAAAGAATCCAGTTTGGTGAATTCCTTTACCAAATATTATAATTACTCATTTTTCTCAAAAATTATATGTGTGTCTATATATCCTCAATTCCTGAATTTTGTATTATACTTCACATAGTTTATACTCACCTTTCAAGTTTGACAAATACTTTTATTTCTGCTGTGAAGTTAATTCTGAAAAATTGAAAAAGATCCCCACATAAGCATGGTATCTTTTAAGCTATTTATAGCTTGCACATAGCAATGCCACTTTTAGCCCCTCTAGAATTCTCTCTTGTGCAAATGCCTGGGGAATATTGAACTACTACAGTACATACTGCGTTCCTTTGAAAGATTTTGCGAGTCAACCAGGATAAGCAGATTCTATATTCACAGCTTTGATAAGTGCCTCTGTGGAGACATTTGAAAGCAAAAAGATCTTGTTCTAGCGCTTCTCCAAGTGGGATCACAGAATGTAGAACTGCAGGACTACAGACTGTGGGAAATTATTATAAACATCACTTATATCAGAGGCAAAAATTTCTTGAGAATTTGAATTTACATTTGGAAACACATGAGCTTTGACGTATGACAACTTCAGCCTCTGAAGAAATTTTAGATACTTCCTTTTCTTCCCCTTAAAATATTCCATTTGCCCTTTCCAAAAAATACACGTGAAGAAAAATTTGTATTATAGGTATTTCTTGCTTTATTGCACTTGGCAAATATTATTTTCTACAAATCAAGTTTTGTGGCAACCCTGCATTGAACGTCTATAGGTATTATATTTTCCAATAGCATTTGTTCACTTTCATCCATGTGTCATATTTTTGTAATTCTCACAGTATTTCAAACATTTTCATTATTATATTTGTTATGGTGATCTGTCATCAGTGATTACAAGTCCTTGAAATCTCAGATGATGGTTAGAATTTTTTAGCAATAAAGTATTTTTCAATTAAGATGTATGCATCATTGTTTTAAGCATAATGCTATTGCACACTTAATAGACTATAGTACAGTATAAAAATAACTTTTACATGTACGGGGAGACCCAAAAATTCATTAGATTTACTTCATTACAATATTCATTTTATTGCGGTGGTCTGACCTCGAACCTGCAATATCTCTAAGGTGTGCCTGCAGTTTCTAAATGCTGTGTAACAAATTACCATAATCCTAGTGATTTGAAACAACAAAGATTTATTATTTTACAGTTTCGTAGATGAGTTGTCTGACATGGACCTGACCAGACCGGAATCAAAGTTTTGTGAAAGATGGTGGTTTCTTGATTCTTAGATTCTAGAGAATACCAGCACTCCTTTGCTCCTGGCAGTATCACTCATCTCTACTTCCATTATTACATCATCTTTTTTCTCTCTCTAATCTCCTGCCTGTCTCTTATAAAGAACCCTTGTGACTGAATTGGGCATACCTGGATCATTTTCTCATCTCAAAATCCTTTTCTTAATCCCAACCACAAAATTTCTTTTGCTATATAAAATAACACTCATAGGTTCCAGGGGTTAGGACATGGACATCTCTAAGTAATTATTCAATCTACTGCCAGTTCTGAAGGTCAATTTCATGAGAACAGTTTGGGAATCACCATTTTATGATCAGCAAGAAAGAGCCCAACAATGATAAATACTTGGAGGACTCCTGCCTGGAAATTTGCTAGGGAGCTTGCTGATTGGGTAAACTGAAGTGGGGAATACAAGACAATTTATGAGTTGGAGATCATGAGTGGCCAGAGTTGCTCATCTGATTGCACTCAGGGAACTTCGAAAAGCACTTCTTTTTTTTTTTTTTAAGTGGCATTTATAGTGATTAGAACAAGGCTCTTTTGTTGTTATTGTTGTTTATTCAACTGCAGTAGTATAGGTCATAGGATTTCTGGTCATGGGAGGTGCAGTGTCGATGTGACTTACATGCATAGATCATTAAAATATGGTCATGGAATTTTGAAGAGCCCACTGGTTATCTTGTATTCTTTGATGATGCCAAGAGTTCTTTCCCCCAGGATTTGGAGGGCTTCAATTTCCTTAGAGTTATCAAGTACATGAAATGACAGGAGCAGAAGGACATTTGAACCCTAGCGATGTGGCTTCAGGACTACTATTTTTAAGTTAATGACTGACACTACAGTGCTATATGACACTTCAACAAACTTCATCAAAATCTACTTCTAAAATCCTTACAGGACTTCTATTAAAAAACCCATTATACATTCCTTGAAAGATCTAATGTGCAAATGAATGAAATAGTGAAAGTGATACCATTTGACAAAGAACATAAAATATGCAAATATGATGACTACTGTCCCGTAAGACAAACAGCTCTGTGGATAACTTAACCTTCCGCATGACAACACGGATAGCTTCCAAGGACTGGTGTGGCTGGGAGCCAGATCTCCTTCAGTCTCTGGTTCTGCACTCTTTTCTCATGGGGATCCCACTGTAGCCTTCTTCGCTCTGCAGATCCATTATTCAATATTTGTTCAACAAATATTTATTGAACAAAGTAATAGAATCAGCATCATCATGTACTCAGAAAATCTCGTAGTAAACACGTATTCCCCCAAAATTTTTTTATTAAGATTTTGGTAATGGCTACAAGTATCACCACAAAATATCATCCTTGCATCCTAACTGATATGATAATTGCAGAAATTATTCAATGGGCAAAGGTCCCTTAAAAACTTACGACTTTATATTTGTATGACACACACCGTATTAACTACATCTATATTGCTTTAGGTATATCTTGAGACATGCTTAAATTATTAAAAATATATTTTGTCTCAAATATGGAGACACTCTACAAAGTTACCTCTGCTTTCAAATGTTATCAGAAATCCATAAAATGGAGTCTTGAGGTTAAGCTAAGCTAGTCTTGAGGTTAGGAAGATAGTAGGTGGTTGAAAATAATAAGATGGCTTTCCAAAAAAAGTTCTCTTATTATTGCCACAACTCCCTTCTCTCCACACCTTCTGTCTAACTACTAGAAGTCCTGCCATTTTCTGCCTGGCCCCACCTCCCTCAGCTAGCTATCTAATCATGAAAATTCTATACATGCTTCTCCCCCATACTCTGATTGAAACAGCAAAAATGGTTTTGTTCTTGGGCATTTTGTCTTTAGTATTAGAATGTCAATGTGTAAACCTTCCAGTATGACTGAGATCCCAAGCTAAGGAGGTTATTTTATAAGGCTTCTTGTTCTCAGCTCACCAGCTTATCATTTCTGCCATGCTACTTACTGTTAATGACCTAGTCTGATGCTGGAATTTATTTCTGTCCCTATTATACTTCAAATTAGCTGAGAAAATTCCAGTAAAATGTGCTAAGTCTTAAATGACAGGTGGAATATGATTTCATAGGCCTCTTGAAATTTATGTGAGCAGTATTAAAATTTCCTGGCTGCACGCTGTCCAGAAGATTATCTTTATTGAGCAAGAGCACGTTCTTCTATAGTTGATTACTGTTACTCAGTTGTCCTCTAGCCATGGTATCAGGCTTTAAAAGCATAAATATTCTTGCTAGAACATGCATGCTTACTCTTGGGGTTTTACAATTTGAGAGTTTATGTTTTTGTTTACTAAAATTATAAGTTTTAGTTTCAATGCAAGTTATTATTACCATGCTATTAAAGTTGTCAAGCAACATCCTTTTTAATTTATTTTTATTCCCTCCAATTTATTTCCTCCTACTTTGTAACAGATCCCTGTGTCCCTAGTAAAATATTAAAAGTGAGTTTTGCTATATTTATCATGATTACAGAAACAGAAAATAACATAATGACTATAAAAAAGTTAAAGCCAGTCCACAGTGGCTAATATTATAGGCCCTGGTTATAAATACCAAAAATCAATTTAACAGAAAGGGAAAAGCTGGGATTTAAAGCAACTGCTTCTATGGGCTTTCCTCCAATGAAAATAGCTCAGGGCATCTTCAAAAGAAAATAGTTAAAGAGGTATGGATTAAGAAAAAAAAAAAAAAGTTCTCCAGGTATCTTTTTTAAAAATAAATTTTAGGGGCACCTGGGTGGCTCAGTGGGTTAAAGCCTCTGCCTTCGGCTCGGGTCTTGGTCCCAGAGTCCTGGGATCGAGCCCCACATCAGGGTCTCTGCTCAGCAGGGAGCCTGCTTCCCTTCCTCTCTCTCTGTCTGCCTCTCTGCCTACCTGTGAGCTCTGTCTGTCAAGTAAATAAATAAAATCTCAAAAAAAAATAAATTTTATTTCGGGGCTCCTGGGTGGCTCAGTGGGTTAAAGCCTCTGCCTTCGGCTCCAGTCATGATCCCAGGGTCCTGGGGTCGAGCCCCACATCGGGCTCTCTGCTCAGCAGGGAGCCTGCCTCCTCCTCTCTCTTCTCTCTCTGCCTGTCTCTCTGCCTACTTGTGATCTCCGTCTGTCAAATAAATAAATAAAATCTTTAAAAAAAATAAATAAATTTTATTTTTCTTTTTTAGGTAACACCGTGTGTTATCTCTGATATCTCAAACAACACACATTTTATTTTAGTGAATATTTTAGTTTATTTCAGTAACATTTCCTTGGAATCATTTTGCAGTTAAGAACTTGATTTCAAATTATTTTCTGACTCCTAAGTAGGACACTGTCATCTTTTGAAAATAAAAATTTATTTAAATGTTAACAAATAATTTGGGAAAAACAAATAAAATTTATCTCATCTCAGGAAAAAATAAATAAATAAATAAATAAATTTATATAGAATTGACCATGTAGGGTGCTTGGGTGGCCCAGATGGTTAAGCGTCTACCTTTGGCTCAGGTCATGATTCCAGAGTCTTGAGATCTAGTCCCACACTGGGCTCACTGCTCAGTGGGGAGCCTGTGTCTCCCTCTGCCTCTCTCTCTCTCTCTCCTGTCTCCCATGAATAAATAAATAAAATCTAAAAAAAAATTAAAAAAATAAATTAACCATGTAAGTTATCATAATCTCATAATGCCAAAGATTGCTTTCTAGAGAATGATTTCTCAGATGCTTTGGAATTCCTGCACTAAATGTTACTGTCTGAAAGTAACACTATGAAAGAAAACAGATTTCTAAATATGTGAGATATCATCTTTATATTTCTAAGAGAGAAAAACATGATAAAACTTCTTCAGGAAATATACTACATGTGGAATTTTAAGATTTTAATAAGATACATTTCTCACATTATGTAAGATTCGGGGCAGTTTCTCTCTCTCTCTCTCTCACTCTGTCTCTATCTTTCCTATCTATCTATCTATATATATTTTTAAAGATTTTATTTATTTATTGACAGACAGAGATTACAAGTAGGCAAGAGAGGCAGGCAGGGAGAGAGAGGAGGAAGCAGGCTCTCCGCAGAGCAGAGGGCCCGATGTGGGGCTCGATCCCAGGACCTTGGGATCATGACCTGAGCCGAAAGCAGAGGCTTTAACCCACTGAGCCACCCAGGCACCCCTCCTATCTATATTTTTGCATGTAGATGTGTTTATGAATGAATCATGAAAAAGGACCACATTTTCTACTTGATTTTTTTCTAGTAATACAGTTGTTTTCTATAATTTCTGTATTGCTCATTGTTGAATCTAGGATTTGATTGTATTCTACACACAACATAATAAGTGGATCTTAATTGTTACATATGCTAGAAGATAAAATGCTGAGACAGAGACATAGTATAGCAAGCAGCAGTTCTCTCTGCTTTGTGTCAGTTCTCTCTGCCCCCAAGTCTCTTGGGGACAATATGGACTGGTCAGAGGCCCATGTAGGAAGCATTCATGCTGCATAGACTGTGGGTTTCTGCACAGTTGGGAAACACTGACCTTCGGGAATCTACTGCTTTTAGACCAAGCAATAAGCAAACCTAATCTTTGTCTCAAAATACCTCAACCTCAGGGTCGCTCCCTGCAAACACAATCCTGGGAAGTGGTACAGGTAAAGAGCTGTCAGTCTTGAATAACTGTACTCAACAAGACTCAGGAAAACAAGGGACCAAACTGAATTTCTAGTACTCATATTGCTGCCCCAGCCTCTAAATAATAAACCCAATTTAGATTGTTTACACAGCTATAGCGCACTTTAGAAAAAATTTCATAGCACTAATGATGTAGTAGTGATGTATGGCTATATATTTTTAAATAAATTTGTCCTGTTTTAGAAAAGGTGGACTACATGAAAAAAAAGAAGAAACAATCAAAATTCCTATTTGCTCAAATTCTGGAAATGTAAAATTCTAATTATCATGATTTTTTAAAATGAAGTAATTGTTAAAATGATATAATATGGTCTCATAGTAGTCCAAGGTTTAGGTAACTGAAAAATCTATTATGAAAATAGAGCTACTAGACAACTACTTCTCTCCTAATTTTTCAAGAAAAAAAATATTCCCTGGATGAATTTAAGGAGAAAATAGATAATAGTTGATTATGTCATACTTATGACATCTATTTATCTCGATATGAGAGAACTAGGTGAAATTCTATGAGACTGTAAGTACTTTATCATTTCATACGTGATAAAATATGCTAGTTTTATAAATTAAATAAGATTTAAAAAGGTATTCAGAGAGATACAGCATATTCTAAGAAACAAAATATGACTTTGTAAATTACTTTATTTTCAATACAATTTCAGGTAAAATGTGGGAAAGTAGGTTTTATTCATTTTAATTTTGAAAAAGTTGAAGTTCAAATTATTTAAGTGGTCTATCTAAATTCTGGGACAGGACAGCTACTTGCAGAAACAATAATCTTAAAATTGAATGTTTGAAGGGCTGCAAACCATGGCAAATCACATTATTTCTTCTTCCTGGCTTGAAATAAAAAGTATATAAGATCAGTATTATCCACATGTTTTTGCTTATCTATCACTTACCATGCCAAATGGCATAATAAAATCTACATATTTTCTTTTTTAATATATACATTTTTAAAAATTTTATTTATTCATTTGACAGACAGAGATCACAAGTAGGCAGAGAAGCAGGCAGAGAGAGAGGAGGAAGCAGGCTCCCTGCTGAGCAGAGAGCCTGATGCAGGGCTTGATCCCAGTACCCTGAGATCATGACCTGAGCCCAAGGCAGAGGCTTTAACCCACTGAGTCACCCAGGTGCCCCGAATCTACAGATTTTCTACAATCAAATCACAATTGTCATTTTACATGTGTATGTCTTAACCTCATATTAAATGTATTAACTCCTTGAGAGTCAAAAACTTTTGGATTACAATTATTTATTGAAATAATATTCCATTTTTTCTTCCCCATGTAAATCCTCTTCAATATAAACTGGTTACTGGGATTATAATTCCTTGCCTTGTGGATTTGGGATGGGTTTAAAACAGAAGCAGCCATGTGTCAAGCCTCTGTATATTTTTTTTCTAATACTTAAATACATACAAGGAATTCTGCTTAGTAAGGATACAGGGAAAGAATGAAAGAATATTTGGATATTGAGAAGAGAGTAGATTCTTGAAAAAACTGTGGAGGTAACAGTAGTCTATTGTCTCATTTTTATTTCTTTCTCTATCTCCCTTTTTTAAATGTAAGATTTATTTATTTATTTGAGAGAGTGAGAGAGTGAGAGACAAACAGACTCCCTGCTGAGCAAGGAACCCAATATGGAGTTGGATATGGAGCTTGATCCCAGGACCCTGAGATCATGACCCGAGCTGAAATCAAGAGTTGATATGAGGAATTTGAGAAACAAGACAGGGGATCATAGGGGAAGGGAGGGGAAAATGAAACAAGATGAAACCAGAGAGGGAGACAAACCATAAGAGAGTCTTAATCTCAGGAAACAAACTGAGTGTTGCTGAAATGAAGGGGGATGGGAGGGATGGGGTGGCTGGGTGATGGACATTGGGGAGGGTATGTGCTATGGTGAGTGTTGTGAATTGTGTAAGACCGATGAATCACAGACCTACAGCCCTGAAACAAATAAAACATTATATGTTAATAAAAAAGAATAAAATAATCAAGAGTCAGATGCTTCACCAACTGAGCCACTCAGGCACCCTCATTTCTATTTCTTAATGAGGTCTTTCCTGACCATTTTATTCAAATTGCTTACATGTTTTCCCTCCTCAGCCTTCTCTGTATTTTCCCATATCAATTATTACTTTCTAACATACAGTACAATTTACTTGTTTGTTGTTATAGTCTGTCTTCCTCCACTAAAAAGCAAGTTTCATGAAGGCAAGCCTTTCTTTTGTTCATGGTGTATTCCTATTTTACCTAACTTCAAAAGGAAAAGTCTTTTAAAAGTAATGGCTAGCATGGCAAAATAAAGAATAAGAATATATGAACATCAAAGAACCTGGAATTTTCTGACTTAAGGGCGGGAAAGTGAAAGATAAATGTAGCTCACATGCAAAATTTTAATTCAGCAAATTTTAATAGAGGTATATGAACTGTATCCACTTAACTTATGAATCAATAAATAACTGATTTTTAATTAATTGAACTAATGGATGACATAGATGCAGTGTATGAATATTGTAACAGGTGACATTTACACTGATTAACAGGGTATTTAAGGAATGTTAATAGTCACAGTGCATGAAAATGATTAACAATACACTACTTCATTCTTTTATATGAAAAGGAGGAATGTAGCAAAGCTGCTTTATTCAAAAGATCAAAAAAGAGAAAGGTCTATTTTTGTCAGGCATATTTTAAAAATCCATTTTGTAAGTAGTTTCCTTTCTATGAATATGCATTTTGTTAAAATATGGAAAGAACTTGAATTTCTTTAAAATTGTGTGAGATTGGGGTCTTAAAAACCTATAAAAGGCCAGTCTAAATATTTTGTAGTCACAAGGAATGAACACATAACAATTAAAGTGGTTGTTTATTGAAACACATTTTCAGTTTTTCCCTGTTAAAATACACCTGAACACAATGAAAGTTAAATAAAGTGATAATAGCCTGCTTTTCACTGTTCTGTTTCAAATTAGTTCAAAGAGTGTTAAAATCCCTTCAACCTGTCAGGATCTAAGGTGCATCTTTATATCTTCATTTAATTCTAGGGTTCTTCTTTTTTTTAAATTCCTGTCTAACACAGCCATAGAGAATAATATTCTTTTTTTTTTAAGATTTTATTTATTTATTTGACAGATCACAAGTAGGCAGAGAGGCAGACCGAGAGAGAGGAGGAAGCAGGCTCCCTGCTGAGCAGAGAGTCTGATGTGGGGCTCGATCCCAGGACTCTGGGATCATAACCTGAGTCAAAAGCAGAGGCTTTAACCCACTGAGCCACCCAGGCGCCCTGAGAGTAATATTCTAAATCTTGTCTGTTGACTTCCTTTTCTATGTTTTCATCTTCCTTACCTCAGGAAGGCACTTCAGAATAGTGAAAAACTACACAGTACTTGAAGGAGCTATGAATTTTAGTTCTATGTAGTAACAAGGGAAAATTGAAAAACATTTCCGAGTAACATTTTTTTTCTTTTGAAAGAAATAGCTAATATTTAGAAAGAACCAGCTAATATTTTTAACATTAAAATGCCTATAAAATTACATATCATATATTCAATAAATGCTCATTCAAGTTTCATTTCTGCAAACCCAATCTCAGTACTTAACAAGAGTCTCACATTGCCCTTGCTTTTCTTCTACTGAATGAACTCAATTAGTGTAACCTAGATTTTTATGACTCATTCTCCATTCAGGATATTTTATTTTATAAGTCTAAAGGGATATGTTAAAACAAAGTAATGAATGTCCATTTATAGAATAGCGATATTAGCAAATGGTTTAAGAATGGTGGGTATTAGTACTTAAATTAATCATATAATGTAGGAAATTGCCTTGTTCTGCTCATAATTTAGATAATTATAGCTATTGTATGTTCTCCTCTTTTATTTTAACTTAGTTTAGTTTATACACGGAAATCCATAAATTTTGTTTTGAGGGTTTAGATCGAATGATGAGTAAGCAGTATATGGTAAAATAAAGCATTCATTAAGGAAAAGTTAATTGAGCACCACTACATGCATGGTATATTTCCAGGCACTAGGAATATAAATGTAGGAAAAACATAGACACAAACACGTTTTGCATAGAAACATCTACCCGTAACATGGAAAATATGGAAAGAACATTGAACTTAGGTAGCTACAGCTAGGCCTGTGTATTAGAGTTAAGTCACTTTATCGTTGTGAGATTCAAAGCGCTCATCTGTCAAATGACAAGGTGAAACTAGATAATATTAACTTTATTCCAGCCACAAGAAATGACATATAAACTATGTATACCAGATGTCAATAAAGCCAGTTAGAAGAATTCAGCTAAAATGTTTAGGCAGTTGCTAAAGACAGAATCTGGGCTAATATGCAAGTATAGAACTTCATGAGCTGTATACTCAAGAGGAATTCATAACGTACTCAGGTTCTTCTTTATGAAACTCTTTAGGCACACACAAAAGAGACAAGGGTCAATGCCAGAGACTGAAGAAAATTTCCTTTGGTGTTCAGGCCTTGGGGTGGAGAATTCCAACTGCTGCAGATATGCAGGTCATGTATACCTCTTCTCCCCTACCTCTCTTATGGAGAAAGGCCTTAAGCTACAGTGGGAAGAGTAATAAACCTCATCACAAGCTGGACACTGGTAACCCACTACAGCCAGGACAAGGCCATAGACCACTCAGAACCACCTTCTGCTGGGAGAGGAGGGATGAAATCACTGAGAAACTCCCATCCATGAGACAAAGGGACACAGCACCCACCCAAGACTGGTGAAGAACAGTAACAAAACAGCGGCATTCCCAAAAAAAGGGCCATCAAGAGTTAAGTAAAAAAGAACCATTGTTGACTATGAAGGAGCAGGAGCAGCAAGGAGAGACATACTCTGGGTTGTAGGTACAAAGAGAAGATATAAACTGAGTATGGAGAAAATACAGAGAAAAATCCTATGGAAAATCAGCCTCAATCTACCAATAAGGTAACATTAGAGGAATTCAAAATTATGGTTCACTGGGAATAACTATAGCAACAACAAATGCCAAACCCAGCTCAGGTTGTCAATGAATCAAAACCCACACTAGAAAGAAAATGAATGTTCATTTCAAGAAATGAATAATATTTACAACATTTTTACTGTCATACAAAAGATGTCTGACATTCAGCCAATAATCATGAGGCCCATAGAAGACTGAGAATAAATCCACATACTGTCAAGAAACAAAGCAATCAACAGAATTAGATTCCAAAATGAGCCGGATGTCTGCATTATCAGACAAGGAACTAAAAACAAGTATGATTAATATGTTAAAAGTTATAGTGGAGGACATAAACAGAATGCAAGGAGAAATGGTTAATTTCAGCAGAGAGATTGGAAGAGTAATGAGGAAATGGATACACTATAAGTGAAAACACAGAAAGAGATGAGAGATGACTTTGAATTCATTCTCAACACAATTGAGAAAGCAATCAGGAAACAAGATAGATCAATACAAAATACTGAAGCTGAAACAAAGTTAAATAAAGAGTGAAAAAAAAAATGACCATTACAGAAGAATTTTAAATTGTTTAACTTAATTTGAATCTCAGAAGAAGAGAGAAAGAATAAATATTTGTAGATAATGCTTGAGAATTTTAAAAAATTAATAAAAGACATTAAACCAAAGACCCAAGAACTCAGAGAACATCAAAAAGGATGAAACAAACAAACAAAATGGCCCTAAACTACTAGTATTCAAGTAGCTGAAAATTAATGAAATGTAGAAAGTCTTGAAGGTATATAAAAAAAGAGAGTTATTACATGCAGAGGGTCAAAGATGAAAATAGCAGATTTCTAATCAGAACTGTACAATCCAGAAGTAAAGATAAACATTCTTAAAGTTATCTAACACACACACACACACACACACACACACATACACACACACAATACATTAACCTAGAATTCTATTTTCAATAAATATGTCTTTCAAAAAATGGAGGGTAAGTACTGATTTCCTCAGAAATACAAAAGGTGGGAAAACTTATTAACAGTAGATTTATCCTAAAGATATATTAAAGGGAGTTTTTCAGCTCAGAGAAGTAATGAATGGCACAGGAGAGAAACCTGGATCTAGAAAAAAAAAATAAAATAAAACTTTAGAAATGGTATTAATGAAGGTAAATTGATTTTTTGTTACACTTTAATTGATTTAAAATAATTGACTGATTACATTAGAAAGAGCAGCAATTAATTTTGTGTTTATAACTTCTGTAAAAATAAGGTATATGACAAAATTAAAAAAAAGATGGAGAACCAATTAGAAATACACAAATTTTGAGGTCTCTACACAGCAACAAAGTAACATATCATTTGAAGTTAGGTTGCTACTAATTAAAAAATATACATTATGTGTTCACTACTTTTTTTAAAAAGAGGTATAAAAATTAAGCCAAAAGTAGAGGAAATCAAATGATAAAAAAATTTTCAATTACTCCAAAAAAGAGAGAAAAAGAGAAAAAACAAGAAACAAAGAACAAATGAAACAAATAGAAAAATAGTTACCTAGACAGCAGTTCTTTATATATCAATAGTTAACTTAAATATAAGCAGTCTAAACATACATATTAAATAGCAGAGATTATCAGAATGAATAAAAAATAAAATCTGGGATGCCTGGGTGACACAGTTAGTTAGGCGATGGCCTCTTGATCTCAGCTTGCCTCTCAGTCTCAGGGCTCTGAGTTCAGACCCTGAATTGGGCTCCATGCTAGGCATGGAGCCTACTTTGAAAAAAAAAAAAAAAAGGAAAGAGAAGAGAAGGGAAGGGAAGGGAAAGGAAGGGAAAGAAAAGGAAAGGAAAGGAAAGAAAGGAAAGGAAAAGAAAAGAAAGGAAAGGAAGAAAGCAAAGAAAAGAAAAATCCAGGGCACATGGGTGGTTCAGTCAGTTAGGCATCAGCCTCCAGACCAGGTTATGTTCCCAAAGTCCTGGGATTGAGCCCCACGTTCTCCCTCTCCTCCCTACTCTTGCTCTCTTTCGCTATTTCTATCACGATCTGTCTCTCTCTCAAATAAATAAAAATAAAATCTTTAAAAAAAAAGAAAAATCCAAGAATTCCAGCAATTACCCATCTCTAAAAACTGACTTTAAATATAAGAATATAGGTTAAGAGTAAAAAACAATAATAAATCATGCAAACATGAAACAACAAAGACCTGGGGTGACTATATTAATATCAAACAGAGTATATTCAGTAGTAATATTTCCAGAAATAAAGGAGGATTTACATAATGATAAAAGGATCACTTCACCAAGAAACATAAGCCTAAATTCATATACATGCAACAACAGAGCTTCAAAATGCATTAAGCATAAGTGATAAAATAGAAGGAACAAATACACAAAAACACAATTACAGTTTCAGACTCAGTAACCTATGAATTAAAGAGGAAATCATAGGGAAATTAGAGAATATTTGAGTTAAATTAAAATAACACATAAATTTCTTAGATTCAGCTAACAAAGGTCTAGATGGCAATTATAGTATTGCGTATTTATATTACATAAAAGATCTCTAATCAATTATGTAAATTTATACCTTAACATACTAGAAAAAAAGAAACCTTATTGAAGCACAAAGCAAGAAAATAAAGGAAATACTAAAAATAGGAGCAAAAACATATTGAGGAGAAAAAAATAGAGAAAAATAATAAAAGGCAAAGTTAGTACTTTGAAAAGATCAATAAAATTGATAAAACACTAGCCAGAGTGATGAAGATATGATATACAAGTATTAGAAATGAAATAGGTAACTTATTATAGAACCTACAAATATTAACAAGTCACTAAATGAATGCTGTAGATAATTCTATGCCAACACATTTGACTACCTTAGCGAAATGGGCAAATTTGTTGAAAGATAAAAATTTCTGAAGCTCATCAGGAAGAATTAAAGAGCATAAATAGCCCTATAGATATTAAAGAAACTGAATTTGTAATGAAAACCTCTCAAGATGGACAATTTTTGGTTGTGGTGTGTTCACCTGGAAATAGTAGCAAACATTATGTAAGTAATACTGATTCTACAAAAACTCTACATAATATGGATGTGATAAACCTTCCCATTTTATAGAAACAGCATCTATCTTGATGCACAAGAAAAATATGTTCCAAATCAACTATAACTATAGATCAGTATGCTCCATGAACATAAAGTGCACAAATATACAATACTGCACTAGATATTAAATCTAACCACATGCCTAAAATATAGTGCATCATGAACAAATGGAAATTATTGCAGGTATTCAATTCAATCAAGGTATTTCACTACATCAGCAGATTGAAGATGAAGAATCATGTGATATTTTTCAGTAGGTGAAGCAAAACATTTTATAAAATTTAATGCCCATTAGTGATAAGTACATTTAGAACACTAGGACTGGAAGGAAACTTCAGTTACCAGATAAGGAGTATGTACAAAATCCTATATTCACCAACATACCTAATGTTGAAAACCTGAATGCTTTCACCTAGTGTCAGAAACAAGGTATAGATATCCACTCACCACTGTTATTCTCTATTGTACTGAACGTCCAACCTAGTGCAATAGGACAGGAAAAAATAAAACTGTAACTGTATCCAGACAACATATTTTCCATATAGAAAATCCCAGATAATAAATGAGTTTAGGAAAGTTGATGAATATCAGGTCAATATTTGAAAACTAGTTATATTTTTTGAGCATATAAATTTAATTTACTCTGTCTCAGATTTTCATCCACAAAATAGAAATTAAAACACCCACCACAAAGTATTATGAGAATTAAATAAATTAACATGTAATGTAGAGGAATATATGGCACAGAGGTGACTGATCTCTGATCCTGGAATCTGAACATAAACCTACATATCAGATATTAGTCCAATACAGATATAGCAAGTCATAATTCACCTAAAACTTAAAAAGTGACATATTTTGGTTATCCCTACAGACTGGGTTATGGTCATAACCAATTAGAAGCTGAAATTCTATTTAGAAAAAAGAACCTTTACAATTCTATCAAAAGTGTAAGTTCTGTATACCAAAAACTGCAAAGCATTGATAAAAAAACAAAGACCTAAATAACTGGATTATCCCATGCTCATAGTTTGAGAAACTCAAAATATTAACTTTCCCAAACAGAGATACAGATTCAATGCAATCAGTACCAAATTCTTAGTAATGATTTTGTAGAAATTAATAAACTGACTTTAAAATTTATGTGGATAGGCAAAGGAACTAGAGTAGCCAAAGAAAAGTTTGGCTTTTTTGTTTGTTTGTTTTTGGTAAAAAAACAAAGGTGGATGATTTAAACAAGATTCAGTTACATTAATCAAAGATAGACACACTGAAATAGAATTAAGATTCAAGGTTTAAGGGTTTCCTGGGTGGCTCAGTCGGTTAAGCATCTGCCTTGGGTTCAGGTCATGATCCCAGGACTCTGGGATCGAGTCCATAACTGGGCTTCCTGCTCAGCAGGGAGCCTGCTTATCCCTCTGCTTGCTGCTCTCTCTGCTTGTGCTTTCCCTCTCTCTCTCTATATATATATGTTATATAAATATATATAATATATATATTCCAGATTTAAATTTAAAAATATAGGCTTTTCAGTGAATTGGAAGTGATTTTCAACAACTATGGAAAGACAATTCAATGAAGATGAAATAGTATTTTCTTTTTTTAAAGATTTTATTTATTTATTTGACAGACAGAGATCACAAGCAGGCAGAGAGGCAGGCCGAGAGAGAGGAGGAAGCAGGCTCCCTGCTGAGCAGAGAGCCCAATGTGGGGCTCTATCCCAGGACTCTGGGACCATGACCTGAGCCAAAGGCAGAGGTTAAACCACTGAGCCACCCAGGCGCCCCGAAATAGTATTTTCAATGTCATGCTAAAACGTGGTATTTACCTATAAAAAAGGAGCCTCATTGCATATTTACCACAATTTCTAAAAGTTAACTCAAATATCATTGACCCAAATGTGAAATATGAAACCATAAAATATTTAGAACAAAACACACAATAAAAGTGCTTCTTATTCCTTGGGATAGACAAAGATTTCTTAGATATAATAGAAAGTACCTTCCATAAAATTAAAAATTGAAAAATTGACTTTATCGGAGTTAAGTATTTCTGTTCTTTGAAAGGCACTTTTAATTGAATGCACTGTTAATACAAGTTACACAATGAGAAAAATAATTGCACAGTAAGTTTCTTGTACAGAACTTTTATTCCTATTATATTAATTTATATATGTATGATATAAACAGGACTCAAAGGTAAAAAAATAGCAACTCCACTAAAAGACATGCAAATTATTTGAATGCTTTATTTAAAAAGGTGTATCAATGTAAATTAAAACTACTTGGCGTTATCACTACAAAATTATAATAATAATAATAATAATAATAATACCAAGTGCTTCTGAGTATGTAGAGTACATAGTAATAGTACATAGTAAAGATACTGTGCCACTGAAAAATACTGAGAAAAGTCTGGAAGTTTTGTAGAGTAAAACATTCATTCAAATAATTTAGCAATCCCACTTCTAGATATTTACCCAAATTAAATGAAAAAAATATTTTCACCAAAAAAAGAACTTCATTTAAATCTCTATAGCAGCTTTATTCACAATCTCCAAACTAAAAAACTCAGCTATCCTTCAACTAATAAATGGATAAATGACATTACATCTACACACTGAAATAAAGAGGAATGGACAATTAATGCATACAATAGCATCAATTACTATTAGATGCATCAGGTTAAATGAAATCAGCCATACTCAAAAGTCTACATGTTGCATGATGCCATTTATATGACATTCTGGAAAAGGCAGGAAAATAAGGTCAGAAAACAGATCACTGGTTGCCAGGGCTGGGATGTCAACCAAGAGGCACTGGGAACTTTTGGGAGTGATAATATTAATTTATATTTTGATTGTGGTCATTAAAACTGCATGCACTGTCAAAACTCTTTCTCTCTCTCTCTCTCTCTCTCTCATTTTATAAGTTTATTCCTAAGAATGGAAACCTTTGAGAAGAATCAGATTTATAAAACATCATGTGTAGCTTTGATTGTTTTTTGTAATGAATCAATGAAAATAACACCTCTGTTTTGATTAAAATTAACTGTCAAGTCATGTTTAGAATTATAGAATATGCTAAAACAGAACACTTAACAATTCTGGCTCAATATAAAATGTTAGAATAAATAGAACAAATTCTGCAGATTCACTAATTGAAAGACATGTTTTGTTTTGTATATAAACTTCTTAAATAGAAAAACAACAGAAAAGCAAGCTAAAATAGAGATGTCTATGGAAACAATTAAACAGTGAATAACACAGATAATGCCAAATATATTTTTTAAAGATTTTATTTATTTACTTGACAGACAGAGATTACAAGTAGGCAAGAGAGGCAGGCAGGGAGAGAGAGGAGGAAGGAGGCTCTCCGAGGAGCAGAGAGCCCGATGTGGGGCTCGATCCCAGGACCCTGGGATCATGACCTGAGCCTAAAGCAGAGGCTTTAACCCACTGAGCCACCCAGGTGCCCCGCCAAATATATTTTTTAATGGCAAATTGATTTCCCACTTGTTCAAATTAGAACTCTTGTCAGTGATCTTGTTTGTATCTTCATGGTTCAGTTTCTAAACGATTTAATACTCTCTTTTTTCCTGCCATTTTATTGAGGTATAATTGATATAAAAAATTTGCACATGTTTAATGTATACAATTTGATGAGTTTGCATAAATGCATATAATCATGAAACTATCACCACGATCAAGGTAATAAATATATCCATCACCTTCAAAAGTTTCCTTGTGTCCCTTTTATGTGGATGTGTGTTTGTGTGTGTGTGTGTGTGTGTGCGTTAAGAATGCTTAACATGAGAATTACCCTTGGAGCAAAATATAAACAACTAATGAACAATTAAACACTACATCAAAAATTAATGATATACCATATGTCAGCTAATTGAATTTAAATAAAACAAAATATAAGTGCACAATACCATGTTCTTAATTATATGTAATATGTTGTATAGCAGATCTCTAGAATTCATTCATCTTACATAACTGAAACTAGAAGCAGCATGAATGAAGCTGAGACTTTATACTAAATAAAACAAGCCACTCTCAGAAAGACACATGTATATGATTCCATTTATATGAGGAGATCTGAAGTAACCGAAAGCATAGAATGAAATAGTGATTGCCAGGGGCTAAAGGGAATGGGGTGTTACTTAACAGTCTCTTCACTGATTTTTCTAATCTAATTTTTGTCACTTTCAAATCTGTCCTATAAATGATTAAAGTTTTTTAAAGTATTTCATTTTATTTTAAAGGTAGAAACATATAGAATTGCCAAGAGCAAACCATTTTTGACCTACAGAATGAGCAATTTCTTATTCTTTAACTTAACAGAGAAATGCTTAAATTTTTATTGGGGCCTATTAGATTAGCTTGGCCCTGCTTACATCTCCAGCTTAACTTTGTCATTCAGTCCTCTCTATTTGCTGTCCAAATTCTCCATCCATTCAGTTTCTTTAATATTTCTTTCTTTTTCACAATTAGGGTTTTCATTCTACTCTTCTTTTTATCTAGAAATAACTTTACTTAAGCACTGCTTACTTAATTGTTCATAGCTCAGAAAACCCAATATAATATTGTAAGTACACCCTCTGTGAACTTTTGGACTAGGTTGGCACCACCTTTTTCCATCTGATAATCTTTTATGGTGCTTCACACTTACTAAAAGTAAAATTGAATAATTTATAGTAAAAGAATTTCATTAGCACTATCCCCACTAGATTATAAGACTTAACAGGGCAGGAGCTCTGGCTTATTTACCACTGTATACCCAGACCTTAGCAAATAGACTATACTCACCATATGTTTCCAAAAATAATTTTAAAGATGATTAATTTACCAGAAAATAAAGAAGATCTAGTACTTTTATTGTGTGTACGTACATGTGTGTTAGTAAATATTCATCAACCATGAACTTGACTGTCAAATGAGGGATGGAATTTCTTTTTTATTTATATATAAATTCTACTAGAAACTTCTGTAGAATATTGTTTCGAATAAAATTTCAAATTCTATTAGTTAAATTCTAGTTCTATTGTTTACTATCTAGGCATGCTGGGTAAAAATTTCTTGACTATTTTGAGTCACAGTTTCCTCAAGTGTAAAGTTTCAACAAAACCAGTATCTGTAAATGTTTTTAAGAATTAAGTGAGATTATTAACATAAACCACTCAGTATAGTATCTGGCACTCAACTAATTTAGTCTATCATTGTTATTTTACCTTATTCAAGATAAAAAAAAACTATACAGATGCATCATTTCTAACTACAAATTTGTCATTAATAGAAATATACCTATTATTTTTTTTCAAAATCTAAAATTCTAAGAATAGCTTGTAACATGTGACATTTTTTATTATAATTTTGTCGGCACATGTATCAATAATTTTGTCATTTTTTGAATACTCAAAAGCACCATACAGCTATCTTTCTAACACACTTAATTGTCTTAAAAGCAGCTATTATTAATGCCATTTTAATGAATAAAGAGAGTATAAGAGAGGTGAATGACACATCTAATGAAATAATTTGGTATGTACAGAAGCTATTATTTGAACTCACCTATGCAAGATTTTAGGCCTATGCTCTTTCACTAAATTGGGATTTCACTCCATACAAAAATGGGTAGATCAGATGTTTATTTTTCATGAATATTTGTTTGATTATATAAAATAACCAACTCCTTAATAATAAATAAAACTGTATATAGAAATTCCAACATAATATCTTACCTAATTCTAGCTATTTTGACTGTCTTAATGGACAAATGAGCTTATTACTTTCCTGGGGTTAACAATTGAATAGTGATTAAAACAAATATTCCTGAAAATAATCAATTCAGAAGTGCAAACATATAAAGCTTTTTTATATTTATTTATTTTCCTATATGCTTTTCAATATACTTTGATTTTTTATGTTTCTTTTGTACACAGGTATTATATAAAAATGAATGTACTATGATTAATTATTATAACTAACACCTATCTGAAATATATTATTTTGTTTCAAAATATTTAATTATAAAAATGTTAGATGTGTAAGTTCACATTATAATAAAACACACACATGTCCATTAGAAAGCTCATGAATATTTAAAAATGATCAGTCTCATAGAAATTTAATACATTCACACTAAAGGCAGGAGACATCATTTTCACCATTAAAATGCAATTATCTAAGAATTTAAGAAATGAAACAAATGAGCAAAGGTTTAAAAGAGAGAGAGAGGCAAACCAAGAAAGATACTCTTAGCTATAGAGAACCAACTGTTGGTTACCAGAGGCTAAGTGGGTTGGGGGATGGGTTAAACAGGTGACGGGGATTAAGGAGTACACTTGGGATGTGTACTGTGTATTGGATGGAAGTGTTGAAACACTAATACATTAATCTAAGTAATAAAAATGATGGTGACAAAAAAAGTTGAATGGTAGCTTCAAAAGAGTTTATGAGTTACCAATGTTTAACATTTAAAGTTTTTTTTTAAAGTCATTTATAAAGGACCTTAAAATATGTTTAGTGTTTGACAAAGTATTTATACTCCCTGGAAATATGGCCTCCAATAATAATCTGCAAAGCTAAATAGCTTTAATGAACAATAACTTTTTAGGGGATGCTTTTTTTTTGGTGCCAGCCATGTCTCACCCTTCCCCCAACAAATTATTTCAGGGCTGTCTTTCTAACTCAGATCAGAATCTCAGTAGTTGTGCCTCAGGAATTTACACCCTAAAACACAAAAGAATAAGCCAAGATGAAGCACTTTATCTAACTAAAGAAGTATTAGCTTTGGACAAATTATATAACACATTGATCCTAGTTGTCTAATTTATCCACTAGAAATGGTAATACTTAGTGGTTTTGTGAGAAGTATGAGACATTTATAAAGTTTAGTGCTTGGCTTGGAAGCAGTGATGTTAATTTCCTTGAATTATTTTTTTAATTTAATTTAATTTAATTTTGTGTTTGTGTGTGTTCCAACATTCATTGTTTATGCACCTTACCCAGTGCCCTATGTAATATGCGCCTTACTAAATACCAACCACCAGGCTTACCCAACAACCCACTTCCCTCCCCTCCAAAGCCCTCAATTTGTTTCTCAGAGTCCACAGTCTCTCATGTTTTGTCTCCCCCTCCGATTTCCACCAACTCACTTCTCCTCCCATTGGCAAATGATGGGTAAGCACAGATCTTAAGTATTTATATAACAAATTTATTTAATGGATGATATTTAAGATAAATTATCTTGTTGTTAGTGATCCATTAAGTTTCTCAAAAGCATAGTACATTTAGAAATAAAGTATTTTGCTCCTTGGAGTTTATGATAGATTCCTCTTGCTACCCTTATTACCTCTAAAAAATTATTTAAGTCCTCATAGTTAATAGGAGTTTGAATATTTTCAAAAACAGTTACAGAAAATATGGACAGTGATTAAAAATACTAAATGAATATTTTGATCTTTTTATATATATTATTTTAAAATTTATTTTTAATAAAAATTATATATACATAAGATGTACAATATGATGTCTTGATATACATATACAAAATGAAATTATTACTACCATCAAGTAATTTACATACCCATCTGCTCACATAATTACTTTTTTCAGTGTTCCAAATTTCATTGTTTATGCAGCACACCCAGTGCTCCATGCAATACATGCCCTCCACAATACCCACCACCAGGCTCACCAACCCCCAACCCCCATTTTAATTCTTATTTTTACATTCATATAATGCTTTTCTTTCAGATTTTTTTCTTTTTTCTTCTTTCAGATTTAAAATTATTGTAGAATTATTGTCCTCCTTTGTAGCCACATATTGGTAGACTATTTTATAGACTATGTTATTTTAAAAAACAGTGTTAGTATATATGTAAGTTCGTGATGTAATTTCAATTTTTCTGTTATTTCATAAATGTGTCAGGAGAATGTTTTATTTATGTAGAGATATTATTGTGTTCATTGTGAATAGGTCAAGTATCCTCATGTGAATTACCCTGGGCATCAGCAGTTAATATTTACACATAAAATGCAAAGTGCAAAACAGAAATTAACTCAGCTTAGCAAAACACTGATTACTATGATGCAAGGGCCAAAAAAGAAAAAATATATATTTATGACTTCACTTTCAAATCTGAATCTGAGATTTTTCTCTCCTACCTCTATCTTCGAATTGATCCAATTTTTATTTACAATACTGTTATTTCTAAAGTAATATTAAAATATAATAGATAAGGAAATGTTAAATAGCTTCCTCAGAAGGATAAGGCCAAGCAGTTGCCTAGTTACATTAATTAATCCTGGGTATGGAACATGCACTCCATCCAAAGCCTTTCATCCTTATTCTGTACCTAAGTTCCCATAATTAGTCTTTTTTTAGGAATATGATACAGAGATTGCCACTTAATAAAAATTCTGGACTCGGTATCCATTATACAATTACAAGCATTATACTTGATTCATTAATGAGATAAATTTAAATTCTTTCCCTTGAAAATCTGGAAACAGTGGAAAGATTTTGATAAAACAGGAAAGGAGATTTTATGCCAAATGAGCTAAATTTCATTCAATGATACATTGGGAAATTTTTGTGAAGTTGAAGAACAGTAGTTTATTAGAAATCAGAATGAGCTTACTAATTTGTGCAAAATTATCTACATTTCATGAAAGTTCAGAAGATTTGATTATTTCACATTTGCTATAGTGACAGAGAGCATGAGTGTCACACACTGTAGTTGCAAGTATAAGCAATTAATTTTCTGTTTTGATGAATTAAACCAACACTTTTCTTCTACCCAGATCATCAAAAATGTTGCAGCAATAATAATTTCAACCTTCACAACCACAGGAAATTTTATTCATTCTTTCTTTTTTATTCCCTATTTTTTTCTCCCTTCATTAGTCAGTGGTGGATCACCTTAAAAGCAGAGTAGAGATTTATTGGTAAATTAAATTTAATGCAACAAATTCTAAAATACAGAAAGCTGCTTTCCTTTAGTAATAAGATGATAGAATAATTCAGGCACATAATTAATATACAAAAAGTCTGCTGATATGTCTAAATATTTAGCAATGTATAGAATATACATAAAAATGTTTGTTAATAAAATTGTAAATTTTCTGCTTTAAGCCATACATCACAACCAAAGTAAACAAAGATGTACCAAAGTTTTTACAAAAAATGTTGAGACTTTTAAGTTTTCTGCTACTAAAATATTCATAGTTAAACAGCAAACAATAAGATCAGGTCATTAGCAGTTTATTGAGTTTCCCAAAGTCACGATTTTTTTTTTTTGCTACTTTTTAGCAGTTCTTCCTGTTAAAAATTGCCATTTTCTCTCCATGGGTTTTATAGTTTGCATAATTTATTTTATTTTATCTTATTTTTTCATTTAGGCTGCATTTAACATTGGCAACATTGCACAAAAAAACTTGGCATCGAGTGTCATTAAACATTAAAAATAGCCTTAATTTGTTATAGTTGTAATAAAACCAATTCATAAATACAATTAGTTACAAAAGTTTAAAAGATGGCCAGATGAGTTGAGAAAATGGACTCATCTTTCTAACTCTGTCATTAGCATTATAGTGGTAAATACATATAAACTGTCTTATCTTCAACTTATATTGAGATTATTTAATAGTTTTGCTTAGTGTTATATTTTCTGTATGAACTGAAGTCTGATAAAGAAAATAACAAATGCTGTAAGTTTTTTCTAATAATTTACATGATGATAGTAAACTTTTTTTTAAAGATTTTATTTATTTGTCAGATTGAGAGAGAGAAAGAGAACATGCACAAGCAGAGGGAGTGGCAGGCAGAGGGAGAACTCGCAGCCTCCCACTGAGCAAGGAGTACAATGAGGAACTCCATCCCAGGACTCTGGATCATGACCTGAGCCGAAGGCAGACGCTTAACCAACTGAGTCATCCACACATCCTGATAGTGAACATTTAAATAAGCAATAATAGAGCCAGGTAAGAAGAAATGTAGATACATATTTGTAGATGATTGATAAAGTACTAATGAATTGAATAAGTATCTCCAGGTTTGGACACAGGAAAGTTCATTAAGAGCAAATTGTGGTAGAAAGGCTACTTTTAGAACAAAAAATTATTGGTTGCTTAATTCAGTCACTGTAAATAGAGGTGAGACTGAATCAGTACAGAGTTTTCTGTTATTGCTGTAAAAACTATCAAAAATTTAGTGTTTTGGAACAATACAATAATTTATTATCTTACAGTAGTAAAGATCAGATGCCTCAAATTGGTCTCGCGAGGCCATAATCAAGGTGTCAGCAGAGGTGCATTCCCTTTGAAGCCACTGAAAGCCTCTTCCTGGGGTGCCTCGGTGGGTAAAGCATCCCAGGTCCAGAGATCAAGCCACTGGATAAGGTTTCCTGCTCAATGGGGAGTCTGCTTCTTCCTCTCCTTCTGTCCCTCAGCCTGATTGTGCTTTTGCTCTGTTTTTCTCAAATAAATAAATAAAATCTTTTTAAAAAAAAATCCTCCTCATTTGCTTCCCTGTTAACTTTCCTAAAGGACCCTTGTGAAAACATTTGGCCCTGCACATAATCCAGGATAATCATTAATTTCATAGTCAATTGATTAGCAGCTTTTGGAATAGGGGCAATGAGGGTATAGGAAGCCCAGACTCTTTGGAGAAGGGTGGGCAGTTTTTTTTTTGTTTTTTTTTTTAAAGATCTTATTTATTTAAGGGTGGGCAGTTTTATAAGGAGAGGAAGCAAGTGTTCTAAGTGCTGACTAGCTGCTTAGTTTAGGCAAATCCTCTAAAATGGAAAGGGAGAGGCTGCTTGAAAAGATGGCACTCTCAGCAACTCTGTCTGTCTTATGTTTCTCAGGAAAAAACATGCCATCTTCCAGTGTCCTCCACGTACATTCTATCAGGAGTGTACACCTGGGTTCTGGTTAGACAGCTTGATAGCTGTGCCAGGAAGAATTAAGGCCAACTACAAATAATGTTGGCTGTAAAATGCAATGTTTTCTAACTTCCTATTTTTCCTGAGAAGAAAATAACAAATCTTTTATTCAAATAGAAAACATCAAATACTTTAGTTCTCTGTTGCCATGTAACAGCACATTTTCATAGGTTTCAAGGAGTAAGACATGGATATCTTTTCTGGGGGAGAGGGACATTATTCTTCTTACCACAATAAGTCATTGTAGTATACAAGAAGATATAAGATGGTGTTAAATGTTATGATATGATGGAGGAAATAGGAATTAATATGTATGAGGGAAAGGCAGAAGAACAAATATCTTAATATGAAGAAGGTTCGAAATAAAATTAAAATGGGTGAGGAGATGATACTGTGTGTTGATGAAGTGTTTTCAACCATAACTGGGAAAATTATTCTGTATTAATTTTTACTTATTTCAATTAACATCAAAATGGGAATCAAATTCATTTTGCTTAATATGTATCTTCTTTGTTTTCCAGCATCTAACATACTTTATTTATGACATAGAGAAAGTGAGCAGGGTGAGGGGCAGAGGGGGATGAAGAGAGATACTCTTAAGCAGGCTCCACGCCCAGTGTGGAGCCCGACCCAGGGTTTGATCTCATGACTCTGAGATTATGACCTAAGCCAAAATCAAGAGTCAATGCTCAACCAACTGAGCTACCCAGGTACCCCTCCAGCACCTAACTTCTTTACCCTTCCTTTATGCCATATATTTAATAGGATGGTTTATTTGCGCTCTTAAAAAAGGTTTTACTTCATTCCTTCATTCAATTAATATCTAATAATTAAGGATCTAGTGAGCTGATGCTATTCATGAAGAAAAATACAAAATATATCCTTGGTGCTAAAAACAAGTAAATCCAGACCCATCTGGCAACACTTCAGTATCTGACTGAAAATATTTTGGTGACCATGGGTAAAGCTAAATATCCTAAGATGCTAGACTCACAAGCAAAGGCCAAGATTCTAGAAATATGAAAGAACTAAAGTTCAGACTGAGTAAGCCATTCCTCAATTTTTTTCTGATTGTATTCCTGATTTTGGAGTTACTGAGGCACTGACTGCTGTGTCCTTGAAAGGAGGGAGAAGAAATGAATGAGAGAAAAGTGTGGAACACTGCAAGGACAGAACCTGCCTTTCCTTTTTATAACTTTATAAACCTGAGCTAAGGTTGACACAAGGATATAAAGTGCTCACATGTGACTAGTTGGCCTTAAAAGCATGAATAAAATTAAAAATTGTTATTCTTTTCTAGTTCATTCTGTGTTCCTAAGAAACGGCATGTAGTAATATCCTGTTACTTGTAAAAATATTGACCTTTGAAAGCACCAGATGATCTATGATAGAATACAGTTGTTAATTAGGTGGCTGTCTAACTGGGAATAAGAAACAGGTGTGAGGTGAACCTGACTGGGAAATTTATTTGCTGAGAATGTTATAACATTAAGCTCCATTAACTATAATATAGTTATTTTTAAGATGATGTGATCTAGGGGCACCTGGATGGCTCAGTGGGTTAAAGCCTCTGCCTTCAGCTCAGGTCATGATCCCAGGGTCCTGGGATTGTGATCTCTCTCTGTCAAATAAATAAATAAAATCTTAAAAAAAAAGATGATGTGATCTCTTGTAGTTTCTTAATGAATAACGAAAATGTATCTTTGTCATATTATATAATGAGCTTCTGATAGTTAAAAAAAAGTGTTTTATTCAGGTCAGAGTTTCTTAAATTCAGTGAGTAGAATAGCCTGCCTATTTTTGTTCTAGAGCTTTTTTCAATGAATATCAATAAACTTTTGTCTTTTTTTGTAGAACATATTTCTAACACACACATACTCACAAATATAATCAGAGATAACATTATCTTTAATTTGCCAACACTGGTACTGTTTTTTTTGTTTGTTTTGTTTTTTTCATATTGTTCTGAAATTCTTATTGTCACATGTACCAACTTCACATTATAACCATGGCATTGTATACATAATTATGCTTTCTATAAATTGTTATATGAGATATGTTTTAGTGTTTGTTCTATCTTCATGATAAAATAATTGTCCTATAGTATTTTATGACATTGATGTGTATGTACTTAATTCAATAAATATTTATTGCCAACTAATATTTAACAAGGGAGCCTAGAATACTCAATGGAGAAAAGACAGAATCCTTAATAAATGGTGCTTGGAAAACTGGATATTCATAAGTAGAAGAATAAACTTAGATCCCTGTGTTATACCACTCATAAAAATTAACTCAAAATGGATTAAAGACTTAACTGTGAGAACTGAAATCATAATGCTCGTAAAAGAAAACAAAGGGAAAATGCTTCTGAACATTGGGTTTGGCAATAGATTTTTGGATATGACACTTAATGCACAAGAGACAAAATTAAAATTCAACAAGTGGGATTACAACATATTAAAAAGCTTCTGCAGGTCAAAAGAAATGATCAATGAAATTAAAAACCTACATACAGAATGGGAGCAAATGTTTGTAAACCATATATCTGATAAGTTTTTAATATGCAAAATATATAAATAACACATATGACTCAATAGTAAAAAACAAATAATCCAATTAAAAATTGACAAAGGAAATGAATAGACATTTTTCTAAAGTAGCTACTCAAATAGCCAATGGGTGCATGAAAAGGTACTTAATATCACTAATTATTAGGAAAACGTGAATCAAGACTACAATGAGGTATCACCACAAGCCTTTTAGAATGGTTTTTAAGAAAAAGACAAGAGATAACAAATTTTGATGAGGATGTAGAGAAATCCTTATGCTCTGTTGGTGGGAATGTAAAATGGCACAATCATAGGACACAAACTGAGGGTTGCTGGAGGGACAGGGATTGAGGGGAATGAGGTTACCAGGTGATGGACATTGAGGATATGTGATGTAATGAGCACTGGGTGTTTTATTTTTATTTTTAAAAGATTTTTATTTATTTATTTGACAGAGAGAGAGAGATCACAAGTAGGCAGAGAGGCAGGCAGAGAGAGAGGGGAAGCAGGCTCCCGGGTGAGCAGAGAGCCCAATACAGGACTTGATCCCAGGACCCTGAGACCATGACCTGAGCTGAAGGCAGAGGCTTAACACACTGAGCCACCCAGGCGCTCCGCACTGGGTGTTTTATAAGACTGATGGATCACTGAATTCTACCTCCAAAACTAATAATACATTATATGTTAATTAATTAAATTTAAATTTATGCTATAATCAATATACAAAACAGTAGGGAGTTTTCTCAAAAAATTAAAAATGGAACTAGCATATGATCTAGCAATCTCACTTCTGGATATATATCTAAAGGAGAAAAAATTACTATGCCAAAGAGATAGCTGATTCCCATGCTAATTGCAGCTTATATACAGTAGATAAAACATGGAAACAACCTAAGTGTCTATTAGTGGATGAATTGATAAAGAAGTGTATTCCACACCATAGAATACTGTTCAGCCATAAAAAAGAAGGAAGTCCTGCCATTTCCAATATGGATGGAACTTGAGGGCATTATGCTAAGTGAAATAAGTAAGACAGAGAAAGACAAATAGTTTATTATGATCTCTTTACATGTGGAAACAAAAAAAATACAAAAAAAAAGTAATTGAAAAAGAAAAATACAGATTTGTGGTTATGGTAAGGTAGAGAGGGAAGAAGAAATGGATGAAGGTGGTCCAAAGGTACAAACTTTCAGTTATAAGTAAGTATTGAGAATGTAAGGTACAATATGATGACCATAGTTAGCACTGCTGTATGGCATACTTGAAAGATGCTAAGTTAGTAAATTCTTAATGTTCTCATCACAAGAATAAAACCAGCATTTTCTCTTTTTTTATGTAACTGTATGAGGTAATGGATGTAACTAAACTCCTTGTGGTAATCATTTCTCAATACACATAAATCGAGTTTTTGTATTGTACTGTATTATATTATATTGTATGAATTTTGTATTGTATGTATTGTACTGTATACTTACACAGTGCTGTGTGTCAATTTTATCTCAATAAAACTGAAAAAAATCAACTAAAAGTTAATAAATATTTATTTGTTTCCCACTCTTGGACAAACTGATTTTTTTTTTTTTTTCTTTTTGGAAATGAGCTTTATTTCCAGTGCTGCTTAGTTCTGAAAAGTCTGCGTATTTAGTTTCTCCTTCCACCAGGTTTACCTCCAAATCAGGAATTCAAAACCCACAACCAACAGATCAGACACCAACAGGATCTGGGTGTGGACAATCGGCATTTCATTCTGGTGCAAAAGGACCTGCCTTCCTATGCAAAATGCTGTATTTCCTCAAATGAGGCTCACTGCTTTTCAACCTTGAAATCACTCACTTGAAAAGAAGACCCCAAATTCCAAGCTTTCAGACCTGGACCTGATTATCATCATGTACGTCATTCATTCTTAAAAACTATACATTTAATGGCCCCAAGGGTTACTTTAACAGAGGGCTGCAAGGCAGGGCAAAATTTCTCGTAACACCCACATCTGCCCCTGCCAACTGTTCCGTACCTCTCTTCCACGGAAATCAGTAAGGCTTCACCCTTAAAGTCCTGGGGATGACCTCAGAGGCACTGAGTGGCCCAGCGGAGCCCTTCGAGACAGGAAAGGAATTTGGACACAAGCCCAGCAACAATGAACTTGCTTGTTATTCCTAAACACAGTCCAGTAAAGAGGCTGCATCAATCTTAAAAGCCAACCCTTCTGTTTCAGATCCCTGGATAAAAAATTATTTTGAAAAATCTGTATAATTTGAACCAAAAACGGAGGGTTATTAAAAAATAAACCAAGAAATATCCAGAAATGAGCTTCTATTAAAAGCTTGCTAGATGAGAAATCCAATCTAAAAAAACAATCTACACAACGTCCTTTTATCCGTGGGGAATGCAATGTTATCACATCCCCTTCCATAAACCCTCCTAAAACTCCTTAAGTAGACAGCATTTCAACGCAGAAACCATAGTGAAAATATCTTTGAAAAGAAAACAAGGACGTGGCTGGGAAGCCGTGTGCAGCTTGGCAAACATTTTTTTCCATCCACCACGAACTTGGGCTTTCTGGGAAGGTCGCTGGTTTTCCAGTCAAAACCATTCTTGAAGTCGTCAGGAACGGAGGAAGGGAGACTCGGCATCTGGGAGGGTGGTTCCTGGTTCCCAGGAAGGTGTGTGTCTGGGGTTCAGGAGCCAAAGAGCAGGATCATGCAGAACATCATGAAGACATTCCACAGGGCGATGAAGATCCGGAAGTATCTGAGGCTCAGTAGAAACTCCCGGATGTTGTCACCTGTGCTGGGCTCCCTCGACTCCTCCCCAAAGCCCTGCGTGTCCTTCTTTTTCAGCTTAAAGTTGAGCACTACCCCTGCGTTCATCAACAGCGTCCCAAACAGCAGGATGTCCCCGATCATCATTACGGCCCTTGGACAAACTGATTTTAAGGAAGTATTTTAATGAATGAAAATAAATTTAAGTACTGATTCATAATTCTTTATTCAGGTTTGTTCCGGAAAATATCATGGACACAAAGCATTTCATCTTTTTCATCAAAATATATCAAGGATCCTCTTACTGGAGATTTTTCTCCATCTACTTCTTTCTTAGTACAATGGGACATTCTGAACAAATGAAATCCAATCTAAAGAACACATAGTAGATATGTGCTTTAAATTTTAAGACTTAAAATTTTTAAACTCAATTTTGAAGGAGAAAATCCCATTTGAATTGGGCTTTATGGAATTTCTGTAGGCAGAAAAGAGTATGTAGGAAGAATATTGTAGGTTTAGGAAACAGCAGGCAAATTCAGGTATATTTGGAACTCTGTGAGGTTTTGTTGTTTTTTTTTTTTTAGATTTTATTTATTTATTTGTCAGAGAGAGAGGGAGAGAGAGCAAGCGATCACAGGCAGACAGAGTGGCAGGCAGAGGCAGAGGGAGAAGCAGGCTCCCTGACAAGCAAGGAGCCCGATGTGGGACTCGATCCCAGCGCTGGGATCATGACCTGAGCCGAAGGCAGCCGCTTAACCAACTGAGCCACCCAGGCGTCCCAGGAACTCTGTGAGTTTTTAATCTAACAGGAAATCATGATGAATTCATAGCGGTTATAAAAGCATTTTTGTCCCTTGCTGAATGCTCTGACTCAAATGTATTCACATCCTGTTTACCCTTCAAGGGATAAGTCACAATATAGAAAAAGGAAAAATAAATAAATAATTCTACCAAAATGAGATACAACCTTAAAAGATATGAAAAAGTGAAATAAGATAAATACTGTATGATCTCACTTATATGGGGCATACAATTAGTCAAATTTATAAGAGCAGATATTAGAATGGTGGTTGCCAGGAGCTGGGGGAAGGGGAACATGGGAAGGTGATCATTAAAGTGTACAAATCATCAGTTATGCAAAATAAATAAGTTCTGAGACTTATTATAGTAAACAATACTATATTATATACAGAAAATTTGCTGAAAGGGTAGATCTTATGTTAATTGTTCTTAACACATAACATACACAATAATAATATCATAATATTAAAGGGGTAGGTTAGCACTTTAGGAGGCGATGGATATGTTTATGACATTGATGGTGGTGATGGTTTCCCCCAAACTCATCAAGTTGTATATATTAAAGATATATGGCTTTTGCATGTCAATCATACCTCGATGAAGTATAAAAAGATATATAAAATAATATTTTAAGTGAATAAGAAAGTGTCCATAAAGAATACAGTAATAGCAATATCTGAATTAAGGTGTCATAGCAATTAACAAACACTCTGTTCCATTCAGAAGAAAAGATTTCTAGCCGGGGATTATTGTAGCACTGGAGAGGGCCTTGGAGGAATAGAAGCCAGCTGAGGTGGAAAGTGATAAAGGAAAGTGTTTTCTTGCAAAACAATTACAGCAAGCAAAGTTATGAGACAGGAAAGCAGGATATCATTGGGAAGGAGTGAATCAGCTGATTTAACTTGGCCAGGAGAATTCTGTAAGGAAGTAGTGAGAGTCACAGCTTGAAAAATTGATTTTACACATTAGTCCAATAATACCAGGATAAGAAGCTTGCATTTATTGAGCAGAAAGTGAGGATACTCTAGGATTTATGTGAGGTTTTTTTGTTTGTTTTTTTCTAACATGTGTTGTGCTTAATTTTATATTTGACTGGCCTATGAGATGTGCCAACAGCTGGTATAATATTATTTCTGGGTGTGCCTGTTAGGGTTTTTCTGGAAGAGAATAGCATTTGATTCAGTAGACTGAGTAAAGAGACTGCCCTTACCAATGTGGATGGGCATCATCAGTTTGTTAAGGGCCCAGATACAACAAAAAGGCTAAGGAAGGGTAAATTCTTTCTCTCTCTTCTTTTTTTCTTTTTTTAAAGATTTTATTTATTTATTTGACAGAGCCCACAAGTAGGCAGAGAGGCAGGCAGAGAGAGAGGAAGGGAAGCAGGCTCCCCGCTGAGCAGAGAGCCTGACTCGGGGCTCAATCCCAGTACCCTGGGATCATGACCCGAGCTGAAGGCAGAGGCTTTAACCCACTGAGCCACCCAGGTGCCCCCTTTCTCTCTTTTCTTGAACTGAGACATCGATCTTCTCCTGCTGTCAACATCAGAGCTCCCCGTTCTCAGGCCTTCACTCTTGGAGGGAATTGTGCATTTCTGATTCTGACTGTCTCATTTTCCAGGGTCCAGGTGGCAGGTTGTAAGACTTCTAAGCCTCCATAACCAAATGAGCCAATTCCTGTAATAAATCTCCTTTCTATATGTCCATATATCCTCTTGGTTCTGTTTCTCTGCAGGATCCTAATACAGTGTGCATTATTTTCTTGTAATCCTTCTTGTCCCAAGGGGGAAAATGCAGTTTATGGAGATATATAAAATTGCAAGAAGAAAGTCAAAATTATGTGAGCAGTATATAAGTAATAATTTGATTAAATATATATTTTAATACAAAATATTTTTCATTGTGAAAATAAAAATACAAGAGCAAAGTGCAATTTCTGCTACTTCCAGTTAAAACTCATCTGATTTTATGGTTTTAAAATTAAATCAAATATGTAAATAATAAAATTAAACAAAAATAAAATTAAATAAAAATAATAAAATTAAATAATAAATAATAAAATTAAACAATTAAATAAATAAGTAATATTTATTAAATAAATATTTAATAAAATGAAATATGTAAATATACCTATAGATTTACTCTATACTACAACTTCCTTTTTCTTCCACAATAAATTATCGAATACTTTTGTATCAGTATACAGAACTGATTCATTCTTTTCATTTTTTAAGGAAATGCACATATAAATAAATGCACCATATAAATAAATTAGTCCACATATAAATAAAGTGCACATATAAATAAATGTACCACTCGCCGAATGTTACCATAGCAAATCTCTCAGTGTAAGTAGATCCCTAATCAAGAAACAGAAAATTAACAACACTCTGGAAGCCCCACCTTCCCATGCTTCTTTATAGTATAAGTCCCGGCTTTTGAAAAGTAAAGGCTTTTGTGTCAGGCTTCTTTTGCTCAATTTCATGTTTGTGGAATTAATTTATATTATTATGAATCACTGTAGAACATTCTCATTACTGTTTTAGTATTCCTTCATTTGATTGTACCATAATTTATTTATGCATCTACTGTTAATAGCAATTTAAATAGGTTCTAGTTTGGGAAAAATAGTAATATACATCATTATATATAAATTATATATATTTGTTCACAACTGAGCCATAAGAACATACACAAATATACATATACATATACATATACATATACACATTTATATTTCTGTTGGAGTAGAATTACTGGGTTTGGGATATTTGTTCAGCTTTAGCAGATTATTCCATATTATTTTCCAAAGTATTTATGCAAATGAATCATTCCACTGGCATCATCTGAGAGCATTGGTTGTTTTACATTTCTCAAACTTTTCATTTCTTTGGTCTCTTTTATTTGACATATTCCTGTGGGATTGTGAAAGTATTATATTATGGATTTATTTTTGTATTTACCTATTGACTAATAAGATTGAGCACTGTTTCTTAATTTCATTGCCATTTGGTTATTCTTTTTGTATTATGAGTTTGAACATACCTCGATCTTTTAAAAAAATTAGGTAATTTGTCCTTTTCTTATTGATTTGTAATAATGCTTTATATATCATATACATGGGCCCTCTGTTGGATATATGTGTCTGGATATTTTCTTCCACTTTGTATCTTGCCTTGTCACTTTTAAGGTGTGCAGGTGTCTATATGTGTGTGTTTGTATATTTTATAGACAATTTTTAGAACAGTTTTAGATTTGCAGGAAAATTTAAAAGATAGTACAGAGAGTTCCCATAGACCCTATACTTGGTTTCCTCTTTATTAATATGTTGGTGTGTACATTTTTACAAGTTATGAACCAATATTGATACATTATTATTAATCAATCCCATAGTTTATTCAGATCACAGTAGATTTTACCTAGTGTTCTGTTTCTGAGCCAATATTCCAATCAGTGTACATGTTCTATTTAGTAGTTATGTCTCCTTAGGCTCCTTTTGTCTATTGACTATGACTGTTTCTTAGACATCATGGAGGGGAGGTGAACGGTGGCTTCATTACTACAAGTGGTGGTGAAAATCCTTACACTCCACTGTGCCTCTTCTGACACCACCCCAGTGAGGAGAGGGAGCAGCATCTCCTTACTGCTGGGTATTGGTGTAAGTCCAGGCTTCTTAGTGGTCTCTACAAAGACCATTACTAAGGGTAGATCTTTTCACCACTTGGTGGGGATGAAGGCCCTGAATTCCTACTTGACCCTACTGGGACTACCATTGGGATGCTTGGTTACAATCTGGAAAGGCAAAAGTCTGAAAGCCCCTGTCTACCTTTGCTGGCCTGGACAGAGTTGGGGCCACAGTAAAATGTTGTGCGTGCACGTGCACGTGCGTGTGCATGTGTGGATTGCTGGGATGGAATAGAGTAGTTATTGCTTAAAAGGTTTCTGACTTGCTAGGCTTTCTTTTTCCTGGTACTTTTGATAGAGAGACTAAACTTTTACGGTATCTCAGTATATCTGTGCCTGTGGGCATTTGGGGGATACAGGAGCAAAAAGAAAACCCACAGGATACATAACCATGCTGTTCGTGTCCTAAGGTCCCTAGACAATATGCCTGCTTCTCATTACCTTTCAGAGATTTCTTATGTTTGTTTTACAATGTACACATTTGCTAGTTGGACTAAATGGAGAGAATACAGAAAAGTATGTCTACTCCATCTCCCAGAAGTGAAAACTCAATGTGCTTATCTACTTTTACATTAACAAATTTTCAAGGATTTTATTCCTGTATCTCCTTTATTTTATTTTTTAAAAATCTATTTTTTAAAAGAATGAGAATGACTTACCTGTCTTTTTCAAGAAATTCAACCGCTTTATATCTCATCCTCACCCTGGGGACTACAGGCTTTGAAGAATGATTTCAGCAAATATATGCTGTTATTTATCCATCTGTAGCAGCTTAACAAATTGAGGGAAATAATCCCACAGTCTTAAGTCTGCTGAGAGGCCGTGGGAGTTTTTATTAATATTGTCAGCTCTAAAGTACTTTGACCACTGAAAATATTTGCTTATAAAGATTCCATATATTTATTAATTTGATTTCACTTTTCTTGAGAGGTAAACATCTCCATAGTTTCATACCGTACAATTATCTATCTCATTTAATAATGTATTTTAGGTTTACTGTTATACATTTTCAAACTAGATGTATTTTTCAGTCTCACAGTTTAAGACGATATTGACAAAAGCATTGTGTTTTCACAATTTGAAATCTATAGATAAAGAAGGTAAAATTGAATCATCTTTGGTCTACTAACAATGAATATTGTGATCATCTTTTATAACATGCCAGATTTTGCTTAGCAATATCTTGTATGTAGTTGATGCTGAAATATTTGTTGATTTTTGTTTCTATAAATCAAAGATTTCAGTCATGTTTTATTAATATACTTTTGTTTTGCTGTTAAATTGGACTGCATTTTCAGTAATACTCTATTTTATTTTATAAAAACAGATTCTTTAAAGTATTTTAAACATAAACTATGTGACAATTCCATATGTGAACCTTCAGCAAATGACTGGGTGTGTTAACTATTTTTATATGAGACAGAACCTCATTTGGATGAACAGCTTTTTTCAAATGCTGTAGTTATTTTTTAAAAGATCAAAATATATATGCAATTCATATATTCAAGTTTTATGTGATTAAATGTTTATTAAAATAGGTAGGGGCAATGGGATGGTAATAACCATTTAAATTCTTTCCTTACACTGTTGAGAGGAGAAAAACAGCGGTTTTTGAAACTCATTACCTCTTCTTCTACAGACATAGAATTTTAGAGTGCCAGTAGCTTTTGCAGCTGAGTCTAGCTATTTGACTAAGCACTCAAAATGGAATGCGAGTGAATGTGACATGGGCCAATTTTAGGTCTGATCAAAACACCTTGCTTCTGCATTCCACCATTCTTTTTTCTTTCCTGGGTGTGCAATGATAATAATCCAGAACCTTATTAAATCATGTTTTAGCTCTGGTGGAACTATACTCTCTCCAGATCTTTCAGTCTCCATGTGAAACATATCACTCTTTTCTTGGTCTATCTTGTTGGAAAACCCATCTAGGGTGTCACATTAGAGAAAATTAAACTTTTATTGTGTTTGAACCATTATGGTCTATTTGATAGAATAGATTTAATCTAACATGTAGATATTTACTTCAAAATTGTATCAGATTCTAAATAAATGAAGAGGATCATTGGTTATATATAAATACAGTATTTTTAGTTTAGTGTTGTTATTCCATTAATATAATATACAAAAATTAGAAATTCTCGAGGCCTCACCATGGTGTAGTGTAACAAATTCCCTTATTTATGCAGCTTTTCAAATTTTGCTTAAAGTGGTAGGTGAATCTCTTATGGTTTGTCTCCTTCTCTGAGGTTTCAGAAGGAAAGGGAGGTGGGGGAACCAGGTAACCAGGTGATGGGTATTAAAGAGGGCACACGCTGTGATCACTGGGCATTATATGTAACTAATGAATCGTTGAACACTACATCAAAAACTAATGATGTACTATACAGTGGCTAACAGAACATAATAAAAAAAATGTAGGTGAGATAGTGTTGAGAGATATGGTATTCAATGATATTGAGAAATAATGGCAAGTCCTAGAAAGATGCACCTGGAATGTTGCATGATATTTTTCCATTATAATAAGATAATGGAATGCTATTTTTTTTAACTTAACACAATGGACATGTTATATTTTTATAAACCAAAATGTAAACAACCTTGTTTTAAAAGTTAAGTATTGGGACGCCTGGGTGGCTCAGTTGGTTAAGCGACTGTCTTTGGCTCAGGTCATGATCCCAGCGTCCTGGGATCGAGTCCTACATCGGGCTCCTTGCTTGGCCTCTTCCTGCCACTCTGTCTGCCTGTGCTCACTCTCTTTTGTGCTCTCTCTCTCTCTGACAAATAAATAAATAAAATCTTAAAAAAAAAAAGTTAAGTATTTTACACCATAAAGGGAAAGCCTATTGTCTTTCTTTGTATATATTTATTGATGTCCTCCAGCCAACGACAAGTAAGAAGCTCACTAACACCTATGTTTGAATAAAGTTGGATTTATTGGCTCTTTGCTGTAAGTGAAACTACATATAATGGTTAACTTTGTGGTTTCTCAGTAAGAAAGTATCCATGAAATGTGTTATAGTATTTGTGCTTCTGTTAAGTAATTTGGAGGAAGATTAAATGAGGCAGGATTTTGCTCAGAATTGAATGCTCCCAGAGAGTAGGGATGATTTTATGTTTGAGTATGTTAATTTTTATTTAGAAGATGTGAGTAACAAAGTGGGTTAAAGCTATAATTAATAAAGATGCAGCAGTCACATATATGAGTCAGAAAATGGGTGTTTAACCATTATTTTTGTTTATTCAATGTTATTGTTTTGTCTGTGCTTAGACATTATTATTAAGTTGTCACACTTTTGTTCTTTTTATATCATGATCACAAGTGGTCTTGCTTGATGTTTGTACTTACACAATTTTTTTTCTTTATGTTCAATGGGGGATCATGAGAGCTTAGTTGTGAGTATCAGACCAACTGTAGCAACACTAAATGTTAATTCTCAGGGTCACCAACCATCAGGGCTCACTTTTCTCTATCCATGGATAGAGGAAGTGAAGACTTAGGTTATTAATCTTTGATCCAGATCTTCACTATTGCCAAGATTTTGCTCATCAGGAGGTTGTTCACAGAATGTTGTCTGTAGTCTGAACAGAATTAGCCTTTCCCATTCATTTTGGTGCATTTGAAATGACAGGGGCATTTAAGATACTGAACAGGATACTTCAACAAAATGGTTATTAGTCTTTGTAATAGGTTTTGAAGAAAGAAGCCTGAATTACCAAAACCAGACAATAAATCCTATCCCAAGTCCAGCTGTGTCATTTCTAAAAATACAGTAAGATTTTCTTTTAGCCTAGTACAAGATATTCTATGCAACCTCCAGTATTTACACATGAGCAGCAAGAAGTGCTTCCTACAGTGTAGCTTCCTTCTTGGCTAGAGAAACAGAAATCAAGGGATATACATTGGTCCTTACAACTTTGGTTAATAAATCCGAGTTTAAACTTGTCTGTTGAATTCCCAGAGTAGAAGTTATCCTCTCATAAGAATGGCAAACAATTTTGGGAATATAATATTATTTATCTTATCAGGAGATAATTACTGATTCCTTAAGGAGGGAAGATTCTTTGAATGATTAAGAGTTCCTGCAAAGCGGCTGGAATGTCTCTAAAGAGAACAATCTGACTATTGTAGCAAGGATGAATTCAATATTATTTTCCATTCCTGGTTGTGGGCTAGGTTTTGCTGTAATTTTTCAGCACAAATATCTGCTGATAGGGGCTCAAAGTTCAAAATTAACAAGACTGAAGTTTGGAATTAATTATGTGAGGAAAACTTAAGTATCAGAAGAAAATTTTAAAAGATGTTTACCTATTGTAATGTTTAAAAGGATAGCTATTAAATTTTTTCATCAGCAGGGTTTGATAGGGAATGACATATACATCAATTGGTTAAATTCAGAGCAATCACAGATCACAGTGTTTAAAAGTAACAAGATGAAGGTAAAAATGAGCACATTGTGAACCTTTCTGTTAATTAAAAGAGCATGTCAAAGTGTAATAGTATGGAGGATTAATGATAGAATAAAAAGAACAGCCTACTGCAGAATTAGAAAATTCATCTTGTTCTCTCATCTCATTCGGAAGTTGTCCACTTTTACAGTGATTAACTTATTCTGTTGTCTTGGATGAAAGCAGCCCATTCCTGTAGTTAGTTTCTGGTGAACTTCTAATAATCCTAAATTTAAGGTTTCTTTAAACATACAGTTGTCATGAAAGAGTTATTTATGTCTTTTTAGCTAGAAATCATAAAGGACTAGCACAATGGGGTTTTACTGCATGTCAATTATTAATAATAACTGATAGGGTCTTTTCCATTCCATGAAGTCGGTTTTCTTGGTAACTTTTTTCAGAAGACCAAATGTCCCTACTTTAGATCACGTTAGGACTATTAAGGTGATTATTTTGGATATACAAATCGAATATGTTTGTATGAGAGCTGGATCTCTCTGGGTCTCTGGCAGTATTTGGTCATATAGCTAGTAATAGAATAAAGTCTCAAAATTCTCAAATTCTTGGGACAACCTATTCTTAACTCAGGAATTTGTGGGGCTTAGATATGGTTGCTATCATTACCATCAAGGATATAGTCAATACTTTGTATATTATAAGTATAAGGTCTTCTAAAACATTTAATTTTATGTAATTATAGAATTCTATTACTTATCTTTACAGTTTCTTAAGTTTGTGGATAATGAGGAAATTGAGTTTTCTAAGCAAATGGTAAAGCTTTATGGAGTTCTTTAATTACAGTGCCACTTAAAAGTGTCTCTCCTTTGCTGTAATGATACAATGGGATACTCAACACAAAGAATACACAGCTTGCCTTCAAGGAAAACCCCCAAACCGTCCTGAGAAGAAGCAACAATAGATAGTTAAAATCCACTGGGAGGTCTTCACATGGGGCTAAGGAGTTTGGTCCTTGTCGATTCCCTACCTTTGCATTCTTAACAAAATTATTTAATTAGTAAATAGTATATTCATTGAAAAATACCCTTAATATTATTCCATCAAGTTTGGTTAAATATCATTGCCAATTTATCTCTCCTCTTGTGAATATTTTCAAGAAGCTTTTTCCTAAACACCAGTTTTCTTAAGGCTATTTCCTTAAGCAAGACACTGTATAAAATTTCTTTAATTTGTTGTGATCTCTATAGGTGGTTCCTATAGACTGCAAAAGTATCTGTCTTCAAAGTATTTTAATATCATCAACTAACACGTAATCATACCTACTATTAGGATGAATATATTCTCTTATCATTTGTCATTTGGAAGTTCTTGGTGATGGCAATGAATCTAATCCTAGAACAATTTCATATTTTAACAGTAAATTTATGTCAATGACAGCATAGCTTGCTTGGAAATTATTAGGGATTATCCATAGGATATCCATAGTATTTATTCATAGGATTATCCATAGGATTTTTTAGAGAGTTTGTACAAGGTGTAGATAGTATTCAAACATAGTTAAGCAATTATTGGTTTACTGTCCTTCATTATTAGGGAAGGAAGTTGGCTCTATTTCAAGTGTTGCACCAATGAATAGTTATATGTGAAGGGGAAACAACATTATTTTATATGAAGAAAGGCAATTATGAAGTGTTTCCTATCAATAGAAGAAGGGTTTAATAAAGCATAGAGTATCATTAAGTTTAGTGGAGATCATGAAATAAAAATAACTGTAGCTTTCACCAGTTTTGTTGTTACTTCTTTGATACAAGGTGGATATGCCTTGGCTTTTGAATTTAAAGAAATATTAAAACAAACAATAGCTCTTTAATGGTTTCCATATAATAGTCAGGGGCCTTAGTAGTGCCTGCCCAAACATTTCATGAACAAAAATGTAAAGACTTTATGAACTCAGAATCTTGGGAACAAGTCTGTTTGTAGACTTTATTTACCTTTGAATTAAATCATAAGTGTACCTTTTTTAACTTGAAAAGTACCTGAACACTCCTGTTTTATGAAAAACAATGTCAAGACAATAAGAGGACAGACTAGAGACTAAAAGAAAATATTTGCAAAAGGACACATTCGATAAAAGACTGCTCTCCAAAATATACAAAGAGTTCTTAAAAATGAACAAAATGAACAATATGAAAAACAACAGCCCAATTAAAAATTTAGCCTGGTGTCTGAACAGAGACTTTACAAAAGAAGGTACGGGTGCAGAAAAGCATATGAAAAGATGGCCCACATTACATGTCTTCAGAGAAATGCAAACTAAAACAATAATGAGATAATGCTATATTCCTATTGGAATGGACAAAATCTGGAACAATGTGGAAATCTTTGTGTTTCCTAATGACCAATTTAGGAAAACCATAGTTGGTATATGTATATATCACATGTATTAGTCAGAATTTGGGTTCTGAATATAAGAAAGGCAAAGTTAATAATAGGTTTTAGACAAGACAAGTATACATATTTAAAGAAAAAAGCATTTATAAACACCATTGTTACAATATAAAGTAATAAACAACAATAGTTAGGAACTTAACATTTTAAAAGTAAGAACTTTTTTACTTTGTTATTTAACAGTATATCAAAAGAGAGATTTAACAGAACATTTTGGTGACAAAATAGAGCTCTACATATGGACAGAAAATAACAGCATTTTACAAGAAATGAAAGACATAATTCTACCTTATTTTATGTATTACTTATGATACAATTTTTATTGAGTTAATTATTAATATGTTTCTGTGTCTGTATTGAGACATACAGAGATATATAAAAATACAAGTAGGCAATAAATTGAAAGCTTTTAGCTGAAGTTTTAAGATATAATTAGCTTGGGCACCTGAGAGGCTAAGTCAGTTAAGTGTCTGACTCTTGATTTCAGTTTAGGTCATGATCTCAGGGTCAGGAGATTGAGCCTTACTTAGGCTCCATGCTGAGTGTTCTGATTTTTGGGGATTATCTCTCTCCTCCTCCTTATTCCCCTCCCTGCTTGCTCACTCTCTTTCTTTCAAAAAATAAATAAAAAATAAAATAAAATATAGTTAACTACCACTATATTAAATAAAACAATATATGTGTAATTAAATTTGTTCCTTTGATAAACCATGAAAACTTTAATACAAGGAAAATTGTATCTGTTATCTTTTATACATATTCATACTTCTCTGTAATTATTTTACCTAGTTATGTCATTCATTTATATTAATCATCAACTTTATATAATGATTTAAACTAAATAGTGATCAACCAAATTTAATGACTTTCTTTTTTTCCAACACAAGGAAAACAAGTATACAAAAAATAAATAAAAATGATACATAATGAAAACTCTTTAGCTACTATTTTTCTCCATAAGAACTCCTTTCATTTATTTTAACAAATTTTAAGATATATATACCAATGTGTATGGGTATATATACTATACCTATATCTACAGATATAGATATAGATAGATCTATGTAATATATATATGTAATATATATGTAATATATCTATAGATCTATCTATAACTATATATATGATTATATTTGTATATATGTATGTATATATGTATATTTATATATATGTATGTGAATATATATATGTACATTTGTGTATATATATACACACAATATCATGGAAGGTCTGTGCATGTGTTCTTAATTTTAGCCATTCAAATAAATAAGGTAAATTACAATTATATTAGTGACCAGTGTTTATAGTATGTATTTCTACTAAGAAATTGTCCTACTACACAATCCTTATGTATTAATAAACATAATCATTTTGACTAAGGATAGTATGTAATAAACTCTTTTTTTGTAATAAACTCTTTACAAAGATGTTACTCATTACCATTCCATTTAGAGACATATATATTAACTTTTACATATTACACATATTTAATGTATTTTATTATATATTTTATATTATTTTTAATATATACATAATTTTGAACAAGTTAATGAAACCTGATAAGTTACTTAACTCATAAACTCAATACAGGAAATTCAAGAAGCTTAATCTCAAATCATGAGATGGTTAATACTGATCTTGTACAGGAAAAATATTGTGCTGACATTTTTAAATGGTAAACTAAATTTTAAAGACTTTGAAAAATCATTCTAAAAGTCTTCTTTCTGTCTTGGAACCTTTTCTTTGCAACTATTAACCATATGAATGAAGGCTATTATGCAAATATACTCTGCAAGATCATAAAAAGAAATAAAAAAAGAGTTTAATTACTACTCTTTCTTTCTTTTAGACATTTTTGACTGCCTTTCCAGATCAGATATTCCTAGAGTATGCATATAACAATACAATTATTTTTACCTCATCAATTTTTAAAATTTCATAAGTGAGGAAAAAGAAGGCAAGAGAAAGTAAAACAAAGAAATGAAGTGAGATGGGAGACAATTCAGACATACAGGAAATTATCACTAAAAAAAGCTAATGTTCTCTTCTCTGCCAGAAGAAGGCAGAAAGTTTAGATGCAGGCAGTAAAAGGCATTTTGACATGTATACACCAGAAAGAGAAAAAGTGTGGTTGAAACAGTAACTTGGACCCTTGAAAAATTTAACAAGCTGTATAATTTTTTAAAAATGCTTATTAATCTCCAAAATAGAAACATGAGTGAACATTTCATCTGTTAAGCAAAAGAGAGTGTGTGTGCACATGCAGGGGTGCAGCAGGCAGAGGAAGAAGCAGGCTCCCCACTGAGCATTGAGCTCTACGCAGAACCCAATCCCATGACTTGGGGTCATGACCCAAGACAAAGGCAGCCACTTAACCAATTGAGCCACCCAGGTATCCTATCTTTCATTTTTTTAAAAATATGAAGTGTTGTCTTATCTTTTTCTCTGAATATAAATGTGGTTTACTCCTCTTAAATTCAAAATTTGCTTAGGAGAGCTTTTATAACATTCCCAAGTATATAGTTTTATACGTGTGTAAACTTCTGTGTTTTCAAATCACTTTTTTATACCTATAAATTAACAAACTGCTGCATGTCTTAAATCTCAGTATTATTTATAATGTTCTGAAAACAGACTTCCATTCTTTATTACCACAGAAATCTTTGTGTCAGTGGCATATATCCCTGGAGAACTTTGGTTAATTGACCTTTTTAAATTTCAGGCTTAACAATATTTTCTTCAAAAATTAAATTGTCTCCAGCAGCAGAACTAGAACAGACCTCAAAGTTCATCCAATTTTCATCTTTCTATTCGTAGATGGGTTTAATTTACTTTTGCAAGGTCACATGGCTAATAAATGTTGAACAAAGACCAGAATTCAGGTCTTGTGATTCCCAGAACATGTTCTTTTCTGTTCACTTCTCTCCTTCAAATCTTTAAGCTTTTCTTGTGTGTGTGTGTGTGTGTGTATTTATGTATGAATGGTATGTGTCTTTATGTGTGTGTGAGGTGTATGTGTGTGTGTATTTTCAGAAATTAGTCAACTCCAATCAAAGTCAATATCTTCATTTAGTAATACTGCTGTATTTTTCCACCTGACAAATTTATGTAGCTTAATGTTCTATAAAAGCCTGGAGTGAAAATCTGAACCTAGTTGTTTGGGAAGTTGTCTTTTCCAGTTTCAATGTGCAAATGTAAATCAGACTGTGAGCAATATAGACTTTGAAGAATAAAAAGAAAGGTATGACTGCTAATGGAGAAATAGAAGGTATAAGGGCATTGGAGGGAATTGTACATCCTCTCTCCCACCTTGCCAAAATTGTTCTTTATTTTATTTCTTCATGCAGAAAAATGAATGGATTTCTAAGGTTTGGATGAATTGTAGATATCAACTATAGTAATTCTAAGTGTTGTATAACTAATCTTACTGTTTTCTTGGAGTGTCCCAAAATAGCATATTTTACCAGTTCCATAATTTATGAATAAAAAGTGCTTCCTCTGGAATCAAAATCTGTGAAATTAATTTATCTTTGACTCTCCGTGTGGAAAAAGGATAGGACTAGAAATTATCTAGGCCTCTAAAAAAAGAGATCATTGGTGTGCAATGAGGCAGAAATAAACAATAGTTATTGAAGAAACATGACACGAATGTATAATAGCATTTTCATTTCTGACCAATTTACTAATAAAATTACTCAATTAACAACTTCAGTAGGAAGATATTAGACTATTTCGGGGAAGACTGTAAATATGTTTAAAGAAAACTAATGTTAAAGAAATTTACCAAGAAATGCTGCACTTTCCAAGTATGCAAATATGGTCTTTTGGTATGAACTTCTTTCTTTCCTAAGACTATCTACAAGACATGAAAATGTTTTACATATCTCTCAGGTTGGCCTTAGTTGAAAAAAAATAAAACAAACAAACAAAAAAACATGAACTGTACAAATTTCCCCTAATGAATGGTGTATATGTGTATGTAACCAGAAATTATCATGTAAGTAGAAAAATAAGAACATAAGAATAATTTCAAGCATATCCATTAATCACAATAAGTTAAAATTAGTTGAAGTATCTTACTAACAGAGACATACTAGGTTTAGGTAAGAATACAAATTCTAATTGTATGATATCTTCAAGGCTTACATCTAAAAAAAGCATAAAGGAAGATTAAAAATGAAGGGATGGATAAAAGTGTTAATGAAAGGGGGCACCACTGTGGCTCAGTTAGTTGAACAGCTGACTCTTGATTTCAGCTCAGGTCATGATCTAAATGTTGTGAGATGGGGCCCTGCATTGGGCTCTGCACTCAGTGAGCCTCCTTGAGATTCTCTCTCCCTTTTCTTCTGACTCTTCCACAGTCCTCTCTCTCTCTTTCCCTCCCTCAAAAATAAATAAATCTTTTAAGAAAGTGGTTAACCAGGGTGCCTGGGTGGCTCAGTGGGTTAAAGCCTCTACCTTCGGCTCAGGTCTATGATCCCAGGGTCCTGGGATCAAGTCCAGCATTGGGCTCTCTGCTCAGCAGGGAGCCTGCTTCTCCATCTCTCTCTGCCTGCCTCTCTGCCTACTTGTGATCTCTGTCTGTCAAATAAATAAATAAAATCTTAAAAATAAAAAAAAATTAAAAAAGAAAGGGTTTAACCAAAAAAAAGTATGTAGCAATATGAATATGTCAATATTAATATGACAAATTAATTGAAAAACAAAAAGGTAATAATAAATTATATAAAACATAAATTATATATTTATATCATATAGATTATATAAAATTTATGTACAGGATATAAAGTGATCTATGATTATAGATTAACCATACATAAACAATTAAAAATCATAGGGAAACATTTTCAAGCTCAAATGAACATTCACATGAAATCAATGAAAAAATTCAAATTCCATAAAGCAGAACACCACATCTTTAAATACAAAGCAAGAATGTCAAAACCAACAACCTCAACAAAATAGTAGTGCACCAAATCTAAGACTACATTAAAAAAGTCATTCACCACAATCAAATGGGATTTATTCTTGGGATGAAAGAGTGATCCAATATTTGCAAATCAATGAATGTGATACATAACTTCAACAAGAGAAAGGATAAAAACCACATGATCATTTTAATAGATGCAGAAAAAGCATATGACAAAATACAACATCCATTCATAATAAAAATCTTCAACAAAGTAGGTTTAGAGGTAACATACCTCAACATAATAAATGCCATATATGAAAACCCATAGTTAATATCATACTCAATGGTGAAAAACTAAAAGCTTTTCCCCTAGGGTCATGCATAAGACAATGATGTCTGCTCTAACCACTTTTATCCAACATAGTATTGGAAGTCGAAGCCACAGCATTCAGACAAGAAAAAGAAATAAAAACATCCAGAATGGTAAGGAATAAGTAAAACTTTTATGATTTGCAGATGACATGATACTATATCTAGAAAACTTGAAAGACTCCACCAAAAAACTAGTAGAACTGACAAATGAATTTAGTAAATCTGCAGGATACAAAAGCAATATACAGTAATCTGTTGCATTTCTACAGGCCAATAATGAAGAAGGAGAAAGAAAAATTAGGATAACAATCCCATTTACAGTTGTAAAAAAATAATAAAATACCTAGGAATAAACTTAACCAAGGAGGTGCAAGACTCTTATACTCTGAAAACTATAAAACACTGATGAAAGAAAATGACAATGACACAAATGGAAAGATTTGGGAAAACAAATATTTTTAAAATGTCCATATTACCCAAAGCAATCTACGGATTTAATGCAATCCTTATCAAAATACAAACAGAACTAGAACAAATAATCCTTAAATTTGTACAGAACTATGAAAGACCCTGAATAGCCAAAGCAATCTTGAAAAAGAAGAAGAAAATTAAAGGTATCACAATCCCAGATTTCACGATATACTATAAAACTGTAATAATCAAAACAGTATGGTACTGGCACAATTATAGACACAGATCAAAAGAATACAAGAGAGGCCAGAAATAAACCCATAATTATAAAGAAATTAATCTTTGACAAAAATGCAAAAATATGCAATGAGAAAAAGACAGTCTCTTCAACAAATGGTATTAGAAAAACAGGATAGCTACCTGCAAAAGAATGAAACCACTTACATCATTCACAAAAGTAAACTTAAAATGGGTTAAAGACCTAAATGTGAGACCTGATACCATAAAAATCCTAGAAGAGGGAACAAAATAGTAATTTCTTTGACATTGGCCATAACAACATTTTTCTAGATATTTCTCCCAAGGCAAAAGAAACAAAAAGCAAAATAAAATATTGGGATTGCATCAAAATAAAATGCATATGCACAGTCAAGGAAATAATCAACAAAACTAAAAGTAAACCTACTGAGTGAAAGAAGATACTTGCAAATGATATATCCAATAAGTGGTTAGTGTCCAAAATCTATAAAGAACTTACATAATTCAACACCAAAAAAAAAAACCCACCAAATAACCCATTTAAAAAATGGACACAACACCTGAATAGACATTTTCCAAAGAAGACATAGAGATGGCCAACAGACACATGAAAATATGATCAACATTATTAATCATCAGAGAAGTGCAAATCAAGACCACAATGAGACATCACCTCAGAATGTCAGAATGACTAGAATCAGAAACACAATAAATGACAAGTGTTGGCAAGGATGGGGAGAAAAAGTAGCTCTTGTGCACGGTTGGTGGAAATATAAACTGGTAAAACTGGTACAGTGTGGAGAACAGTATGGAGGTTCCTTAAAAAAAAAAAAAATAGAACTACCATATAATCCAGTAATTCCACTACTTGGTATTTACCCAAAGAATACAAAGACACTAATTTGAAAAGATATATGCACCCCTATGTTTTTACAACATTATTTATTTATTTATTTATTTATTTTTTAAAGATTTTATTTATTTATTTGACAGACAGAGATCACAAGTAGGCAGAGAGGCAGGCGGAGAGAGAGGGAGGAAGCAGGCTCCCTGATGAGCAGAGAGTCCGATGAGGGGCTTGATCCCAGGACCCTGGAATCATGACCTAAGCCGAAGGCAGAGGCTTTAACCCACTGAGCCACAGGCGCCCCTACAACATTATTTAAAATAGCCAAGCTATGGAAGCAACCCAAGTACTCATCAATAGAATAATGGGGAAAAATAGTGTGTGTGTTTGTGTATTATTTATATTATATTTATAACTTAGATATAATTTAAATATAGTTTATTATATTTTATATAATATAAATAACAAAAATATAAATAAGAGTATATATATACATATATATAAATAACAACATAGATTATGCTAAGTGATATTAGTCTGTAGGAGAAAGACAAATACCATATCACTCATATATGAAATTTAAGAAACAACATAAAGAAAAAAAGAGACCAAAAAATAGACTCTTAGCTGTGGAGAACAAACTGATGGTTACCACAGGGGATGTGAGTGGGGGGATGGGTGAGACAGGTAAAGGGGATTAAGAATACACTTAAGGTGATGAGCACTGAGTAATGTATACAACTGTTGAGTGACTATATTTATATTAATTAAATTTTTTCTAAATTAGTTGCCATTGTTGTCCAATTTCATAGATGAAGCATAGAGGGATTACATTATTTGCTCAAGACCACCAGATTTATAAGTAGCTGAGCTCAGCATTGAACCCAGTAATGTATATAATTGATTATTCACTATACTGTATACCTGAAACTAATATAACATTGTGTATTAATTACACCAGAATTTAAAAAATATATATTTAAAATAAAATGAAGTAATTTGGACAGAAAAGGAAAAAAGAATGTTAAAGCTGACAACAAAAACATAGATTTGGGAAAGAAAAAATAGTGAAGGCAGGCACTTAATGGACTGAGCCACCCAGGCTCCCAGTATAATTTAAATGTTACACATAAAAGCCAAATATCAAAACATGGATTATAAGTGGAGCAAAAAAGATGACTGCCAAACTAAGAAAAGTTATTATTTCACAGATAAAGATTAATATTACTAGAATAATTTTAATTTAGTAGAACAAAGTCTAGCAATATTTTACTAAATCAGCATTTTCAACAGACAGAAAAGTTCAAGCAGTCTTTATAACATATAATCCTTAGTAGTACAGCAATGAAATACAGAAATACAACACTGTGCAAAAATCCATGTGTTCATAATGATACTAACAAAATAATCCCATTGGTTACTATTGAGTATGGCTAGGGCTACATCCATTCTTTCCAAACATTGAGGGGGAAAGCGGGAGAAAACAAATATTTATATCTTTCTTGTATGAACTGTATTTCAGATAACAAAATAGCTAATGCAAGGAAGTGTTTTTATATAGAAAAAATCCAGCTAATAAAGTCGAAATAAGTGATAAATCATCATTTTGCAGTCCTTTGGTAATGATGGATTTAGATAGTAATTATAATTGGTTGCAAAAATGATTATAGAGGTTTATGGAAAATTTTAGAATGGATGGGTCAAGCAAACAACATGTGAACTCACTGATCAATCTTAACATCACAAAAAGAAAGGCAATCACTTTATCATATATACTTTCTTATGTATTGCAATAGATAATACACTAGACTGCCTATAAATTATTTTGATTTTGAATCTGATAGAGTTTCCAGACCCAAATACCTATTTACCAGCGATACAGGGGATAGAGGCATGTATGAACTAATGCCATGAAATTGTAATCAATCAAATCAGAATGTAGGGAATATATAGATAGATAGATAGATAGATAGATGTGGAGAGAGAAGTAGGTATTTAAATATTCACCAAATTCATTATACAGAACTTGTTTTATTCTGACTCACACAAACCATCTAAGAAAAAAAGAAAGATAATCATAGAAGTTAGTCTGATATTTGCTAATATTAAGAATCAACTTAAAAAGTTTCCTATTAAGAATAGGTATTTCATCTATCCCTGCTTCTATTCAGTATTACACCAAATGTTCTAGGTAAGTCATTAAGACAGGTGAGAAGAATCACAATTGAAAGAATTATTGTCAGTGAATGGGTGCAGGATCAGCCTTAACTATCCTAGAGAATTCAGCTCAAAATTAAAATTAGAGATGTAAGGGGAGCCTGGGTGGCTCAGTGGGTTAAAGCCTCTGCCTTTGGCTCAGGTCATGATTCTAGGGTCCTGGGATTGAGCCCTGCATTGGGCTCTCTGTTCAGCAGGGAGCCTGCTTCCCCCAACCCCCCGTTTCCCTCTCTACCTACTTGTGATCTCTGTCTGTCAAATAAATAAATAAAATCTTTAAAAAATTAGAGATGTAAGAAAGATGACCAGATACAAAATAAAATTTAATATAGATAGATGATGATGATAGATAGATGATAGACAGATAGGTGATAAAGGATAGATGATGATACATAGATAGATGATAGATAAATAGATAGATGATAGATGGATGAATGATAAATGATAGGTAGATAGATGATGATAGATAGATAGATGATAGGTAGGTAGATACATAGATGATAGCTAAATAGATGATAGATATAGATGGATGATAGATATATAGATAGATAATAGATAGATGATGATAGATGATAGATAGATAAATGGATGGACAGATGTTAGGTAGGTAGATGAGGTAGATAGATGGATTATTGGTAGATAGATAGATAGATAGATAGATAGATAGATGATAGATGACAGATGATAGATGGATGATAAGTAGATAAATAGGTGATAGGTAGATAGATAAATGATAGATGATAGATGGATGATAGGTAGGTAGATAGATGATAGATAGTCATAGATGATAGGTAGACAGGTAGATAATAGATAATAGATAGATGATGATAGATAGATAGATAGATAGAAAGATGATGGATGAATGATAGAGTTCTGGTTTCTAGTTCTGCATGTAAAAAGCTTAGATGTTTACACTTCATAACAACAAGAGCTGACTGTTGAAAAATCAGCAACTCTTCTTGAATTCACGAGGCTGGAGGACACAGGGCAAACTGCGGCCCCCAAGACTGAAGACAAAGTCTACTTCCTGGAGTAGGATCTCACAAGCTGAAACCACCACAGTAACCAGAGCCCTGGGAGGGAAATCCAAACTCTACTTGATGAATTCTGCAATTTCTGCAGACAACACAGAGAGTTAAATACTCCAGGGGACCTTGGTCATGACCAGAGGTGGGATCTCACACAAAATTGTGAGATTTGCCTTCAAATAAGTCAAGCAGAGAGAGTCAATTATCATATGGTTTCACTTATTTGTGGAGCATAACAAATAACACGGAGGACATGGGGAGATGGAGAGGAGAAGGGATTTGAGGGAAATTGGAAGGGGAGGTGAACCATGAGAGACTATGGACTCTGAAAAACAACCTGAGGGGTTTTGAAGAGGGGGGGGTGGGAGTTTAGGGGAGCCAGGTGGTGGGTATTAAGGAAGGCACGCATTGCACGGAGCACTGGGTGTGGTGCAAAAACAATGAATATTGTTATGCGGAAAAGAAATTTTAAAAAAATAGCAAAAAAAAAAGAACTAACCTAAAAAAAAAAAGTTTACCAGATTCCCACAGTAAATATCAGAGAAAAATCCCTTCATACTTTCTGAAGTATGAAAAGGAACCCTTTTGAAATATGCCAAAGCATTCTGTTCTCAACAAGGCCTGCTCTCAGGAGAAGCTAGTCAATCAGAGATTAATTTACTGGGGAAATAGAAGAGACTAATTGAAGAGAAATGAAAATACACTAGTCCAGTTGGATCTAGCCTGCTATGTAGGAGAGAAATTCCCAACTCCAGCCCACTCTAGCCATCTAATCCCACTTAAAAGGGTGGGAAGGGTAGAAGAATTAAGGCATTCTTATGAAGTTCACAGTCCAGAAACAAAGGTTTAGTACTTTTTGAATACCTCATTTAAGCCATATAAAATTTTTCTAAATTAGGTGCCCATGTTGTCCTAATTTCATAGATGAAGCATAGATGGATTACATTATTTGCCCAAGACTACCAGGTTTATAAGTAGCTGAGCCCAGCATTTAACCCATGTCTGTTAGTCTCCAGGGCCAATGCCTATTCCCAAAGTAATTAATGGTTAATTATGAGGTAAATATGCTACAATGTAGGCCTTGAATTTATAATGAGAAATAATCTTGGTAAGATCTATTAGCTTAGTTGGAGTAGATAAACCATGGATAAATTTGAGCAAATAGCTTGAGGAGATGGTAAGATTCAAATGAAAAGATGAGGGTAGTATGGATATTACAATAAGAGAAATATACTTCATATTGAGAGGCAAAGATCTATGTTTTAAAATTACTGCAAATAGAAATGAACCGAGTGTGATTGAGGAACCGAATTTTGTATTTTATTCATATTTCATTCAATTCTAATTTAAATTTAAATAGCCACATGTAACCAGTGACTATCATACTGAATAACACACCTTTAGATATATATACCAGTTTTAAAAAGTAGAAAATGAAGATAAATTGAACAATTTTTTTCTAAAGCTTATACTTAATACTTTTCATATATAAAATCATAAAGACTGCAATATAATATTATTTGTCAAAGATATTATGGTCTATATTGCCATAAACCTTCTTTCTGTGTGTTCAGTAAATTTGAGTAGCTTAAGTAGAATTTAAAAAGAAAAGATATTTTTAATACATTGTAAGAAAAAAAAAGCTGAGCTTCCCTAAAGATAAATAAGAAAATGAATTTATGTAATAAACTTTTAAAATAATAAATTATCTAGATATATTTTCAATTTCAAAGTATACATAAAAATAATTCTACTCGAATTTAATTATTTCTTTTTAAATGTGGAGAAATGTTGGGAACTAATTTCATTTAAAAAGCACTAAACCATTAAATATATCATTATTATGAATAAGAATTCCAGATCTCTGTGATTTCATTGCAGAGAAAAGGTCATTATAACTAAAATAGAGCATATCTGATTACTGAGTATTATTTTGCTTTTAGCAAAATAGAACCCTGTAAAACCATTGCACAGACAATATTACATTTCCCATGTATCTATAAATACAATTCTCTGCTTATCTATCCCTTGACCTATGCATTTTATTTTTATTGAATCAATCTAGTTTATTTTAAGTGTGATTATTCATTTCTGAGTCTTTGAAGCCATCTACTATTTGTAGATAATTACTTTTGTTTCTTATTTTCTCCAACATTTAATTTTATTTACTAAAAGGTGGCCTGGTGTTTATTAGTGAAACATTTGGTTTTTTATTTAGATGGGTAATCTTATAACTTTTCAATATCTTTGGGGTATCTGATTTTTCATGCAATCCTCATAGAATTTTTAAAATTCTATTTTTCTATCTTCTGATTAGGGAAAAAAAAAGACTTCCAATATCTGATCAAAAGTAAAATCGTTTTGGCAACTTTTCCTCCAAGATAAGATTGTTTCTTAGCATTGTAAAAGGAGCTCTGGGTAATTTTATACAGTTAATAACAACTTCAGAGAATATTAAAAATAGCTTTCTCAATGTTTCTGTAGATTGATTATAAAGAGAGAAGATGGGTGCACACCAAGAAAGCATAACTTATTAAAGGATGGATTTGGCAACATATTTGCCTGTGGTTTCAATATATACTTTACTTTCAGAATATAGATAATTTAAAATTTAAAATTAAAGTTCCTGATGATAATTATTTTTGAGTAACAGTTGACACAATAAACTGTGTTTCATATGAAATAAACATTTTGCAGTTTTTCAGGTTGTAAAGTTTCTTATAATGAGGAGCATGGCTTAGAGTCAAATTTAATGATGTCCAGAATTCATTGTTTTTAAAGAGACTAATGTTTACTTGTTATACTAAAAAAATGCAGTCCTTCAAATTTAATTATAATTTTTTGGAAAATAGTTTTACTTTTAATTGAAAATAGACTATCAAATAATTACATAGTAAATTTTATTTTATATATAGTATAAAATAGCTTTATATACTTATATGTATTGCATCACATATAGAGCATTATTATATTTATATGATTATATATTATATACTTATATATTTTTATATATTATATTAGTATATCTCTACATGATTGGCCTACATTTTGTAAAATGAGGGGTTGATCCTCCAAAATTTTAAGCTGGACTAAAATTCTTCCCATTACAATTTTAGCTTATTATTTAAATATATATAATATCACTCATATTTATTATTCACAAATCCATTATATAGGTATGGTTGACTAAAAAAATTATAATACACCGGAAGCAGTTAGAAAATAAGAAAGAGAAAGGGAAAAATAATGAAGACTTTTTCACCATGAGATTTTTTTTCTCCTGCTCACATCTCTACTGTAAATGGTGCATTTGACTAAGCATCATAATGTTACTCAATTTTCCATAGCACATTCTTTTGTCCTCTATTAGAAGTGATCATCATGTTTCAAGAACTGGATAAGAAAACAAAACAAAACAAAACAAAAAACCGTTTTCCCCATCTTATAAACCAGCTCAGTTACCTTGTGCCAACTGATCCTTAGAGTTGGCAATGGAGGAACTCACTATATTACCTAAGATTCTAGGAGATTGTTTAGAGATTTATCAACTAAGTTGATGCTTTCTTGGCACATCACTTTACTATTTATTATGCAATTAAATCAGGCATTGAAGAGTTTTTACAATGTTTAACCAATGGTAATATATGCTGTTTTACAATGTATTAAATCATCACAAAGGAAATAATGGATTTCTCTGTTACCATCCCAAGTTCTGATTCTCCTGCAACACTTTCCACTGTTCTCTAGTACATGTTCTTCACCTCAGAAAGACAACAGTCCTAATTTACTTTTAGTATCTCATGCTCATTCCTAACTCAGAATCATGATTTCTATTATTGCCTACCCTGAAATGTTTTTATCCTTTTAGTCTTTATATTCATGTTCATATTTAGCCATCAGCTGCCAGTAAAAGATTTCTGCTCACTGATTTATTTTTCCCAGCCTCCGTGGGCTGACTTTAGTGTCTCATTCCCTGAGCTCTGTGACACTCCTTTGTGTGACAACAAACTCACATAAAAACCTGTTTCTCTGAATTGGTTTTAAATATATAGAAATCAAGCTCTACATTTAATTTAGAAAATGAAAATTCTTCAATGTTTAAAAACGATAGACTATATACATGAATCAGATCAATAAGTACCTGTGGAGTGAAGGTATATGGCATTCAAATTAGAGGAATGGAGAAATGCATTCTTTTTTCTTTGTCAGTTATGACTATAGAGATAGCTTAGGTTTTCTCTACTTCTAAATGCACCATTGCTACTGGGACTAGTGTTTTCTAATTTCCATGCTTATGACACTTAATATGTTGGCTTCTTAACGGATGTAACATTTCACTATACATGCCACCATTAGATTGCTTATATCTTAAATAGAAAGAATATTTTATTTTTGAATTTTAAAAGCCCATTTTTTCCCTTAACTGACTAAACCACATCCTGTTCAAGTAATTTTATTTCCAGATGCTTCTACTGGAAATTGAATTAATTGAAGCACTATTCTTTTATAATGTATGATGGGTTTGGAAGAAAGGCTGCAGCATTACTGTAGTTGGCGGGAAAAAAATCTATAAATGAACCCATGGCAGCTTCCCCAGCCAAATATAGCTGTATGTCTTTTAAAATTTTAGTGAAGATTAAAACCTTGTCATTTCAGTGCATCACTCAATTTAACATGTAGAACAATGTTCTTTGGTGAATGATGCAGGATAATGATATAATACCTGGAAGGGTGTAATGACAAAGGCCTGGGATAGAAGCTATCCTTGTTTGAATTTTTTTTTCCTTTTTAAAATGTAAAGGGTCTAATAAACAGAGGCTTCTGGATACCATTCTGTGATAACTAGCAAATAATAGTATAGCCTCGGGATGCCTGGGTGGCTCAGTCAGTTTAGCATCTGCCTTTGGCTCAGGTCCTAATCCCAGGGTTCTGGGATCAAGTTCTGTATGGGGCCCTCTGCTCAGTGGGGAGCCTGCTTTTCCCTCTGTCCCCTCCCCCTGCTTGTGTGCACCTGTGCTCTCTTTGACAAATAAATAAATAAAATCTTAAAAATAAAAGGTATATCCTCATCTGTAAACTGGGAACGTTGATACTCCCAATAAAAAGTTAGAGATATGTTATTTTATAGATGTTCAATAATGCAAATAGCTCATTTTTTAAAGATTTTATTTATTTGAGAGAGAGCACAAGCAGGCAGAGGGGCAGAGGGAGAAGAAGAAACAGACACACAGCTGAGCAGCAAGCCCTATGCTGCGCTTGATACAAAGACCCTGGGAGCCAAAGGCAGACACTTAGATTGAGCCACTCAGGAGTCAATAACTCAATATTTTTGCTATTTTTGTACTAAAACTAAACTGATACTGCAGTTACATTATGCATCTAAAATCTAAGCTTCAGCAATAGACACAAATGAATTATACCTTGAATCACTAACTAGAACATACTCTAAACTCCTTTGAATCTTTTTTATTTGATATATATCTATTACATTTGTATATATACACACACACATATACATGCACACACATGTATGTGTGTGCATGTATATGTGTGTGTGTATACAAATTTAGATTTGTATATTCTAATTATGCACAGATTCTAATTATGCACAAATACTGACAATCGATATTTTTATTGACCCTATGTATCTGTTTAATAAGCTCCTTCTCTGATATCAAGCACTGTACTTCTCACCTAACGTGTTCTGAGCTCCTGGTGTATACAGACAGTTACCGAGTGACCGACTGCAAAATCATTAAGTTGGAATATTTCCTCATTGCAACAGAAAAATTCAATTAATTTTGATTTTTATCATTAGAAAATAAATACTTTCGTAGGCCAATGGGGATAAAATGTTATAAATGAACTTTATGCCTGAAGACACAACCTTCTACATTTCTCTTTACCTTTACAAACTTTATTCCTTTCACTCCATCTTTTCATAGGAAATTTTATTGTAGTTCTCTTGCTATACTGCTCATCAATTCCTCTCCCACCCTCCCATCTTCCTCCCTTCATTGCCCATAGATTTTCAAACTCTCATCCTGACTGATACTATAGAATTTGACCAAAAATGATTTCAATATCAGGAACTGAATGAAAGTTTTCCTGGAATATCAAAATGAGATACCCAAATATCTACTGGATTTCCATACATCTTTGGATAACCAAAATAGTGCTTTAGATTTTTTTACTGCAAAGAACAGAGTTCCTTTATGTCATTAAGTTTTATTACTATTATGTGCTTCACCTGTGACAACTGCAAAGGACCCCAAAGGAGAGTGTAATTGAACCACAATGTGACTTTCTACTTACTCCTCTCACCTTGGGAAATCATGCTACGTGATAGTTATTTATGTTGATTACTAATACAATGCAAGACATACACAATCTAAATGCATAATACAAGATGTAGTATTGTGACTCAGTCAACATTAAATGAACGCAAGATGATGATATATTTCTATTGGCTTTGAATAGAAATGAAACAATGAAGCACCAAAGAAACATAGATAAAATTTAACAATAGAAGCGCCAAAGAAACACAGATAAAATTTTGTTCAAATTGCAACTGCAACATGAGTGGGTGTGGTAGATTTCTACATTACCCAAACATGTAAATATATACATAAGAGATGATGATAAGGTTTCTAATACCTAAATTGAGTAAAATGTAAGGGTGGGGTGGAAAGATGTGCAAGAAGCTACCACCATATAATATTGCCTTTGAATGTGTGAGAGATTAAGAGAAATGTATACTGAAAAAAAGTTCTTGTGTGTGTGTATGTCTTTATGTCTTGAGCCAAACTCCTGTTCAGCATTTTGCATTTGAAAATGTCTTGATTGTCATATTTAGAGATTTTATCTTGAGAAGGGAGGAACACTAGAAAAATATAGCATGTTCTGCCTCTTTGCAATTCTATATAAGACAATTTTTAAAGGCTCTTGTAATTCAGAGGAATTCATAGTAAAAAGCATCTGATAAATGAGATCAAATGATAAGAAAATGGTTGGTGATGAAGAGATATCAGAAAACTCAAGAAGCTTATGACACCCAAAGACGCAGCTGGTAACTCTCCGGAACATTGCTGTAAACTCTCATTACCCCAGCATGATGACAATTGTTCATGCTTTCCACAGCTGTTTGGATTGCCAGAGCAGCTGTTACCTGCAAAAGATGATCTGAAGAGATGAGTCTCCTGTAGACCATCCAGTAATGCTCTTAAAGAGTGAGACGTAGAGAAGGAGAATTCGGCAACACAAGTAAAGCACAAATGATGTTCAGTCTGAAGTGTCAACTGAAGCAACATTGGTAATTCATGGGGATTAATGTTTTGATTTCACAAACCTGTCTCTCAAGCTACTGAAGTGATTTCTGTAATCAATGTTTTACTCCATTTACAGGAAGAATGACTTTTGCAAATTTATAATTAATTGTGATTTGGGATCTGCTGCAGATAAATTGTCTTAATTACTTACTATTGCCCTGATAACTCTTAAACTGAACACAGATTTTTGTTTTATTTTGTGAAAGAAAAGAATCTTTGAAAAATTATTTTTACCTGAGACTTTAGAAACATTTTTCTTTGCTTCAGTTAATTTTTAAACCTTTAGCATTGAGCAGATGTTCAAGATCTGCTGAAAATTCATTGGTAATTTTTCACCTGTCATGGAACTCTGTTTTGAAGAGACTGTAAATGGCTAATTGTTACTGACAACAGTATTTCTTTTTCTTATTTAGAATCTGTAGATATTGAGTTTCTTTGAATGGTACTAATGAAGTTCACAACACTGTATCAAATCGAGAGAATTTTGTTCTGTGCCACCTATCATTTTATATGAATTAGATATTTTTTATTATTACCTTCTATTTAATTATTTTTACTAGAAGTAGTAATAAAATATTACTGCATGCAAGAGCATTACCTCTGATCTCCCTAATAACACAAGTGTCTAAGAGTATTTTAAACAGGCATTTTCACTTCCTAGCATCCTTTTCAGTTTTGCCCATAAAGGACAATATGGCCAAACAATGCAGAGGTATTTTTCAATATAACCTAAAAAGATGGCCGTTGGTAAAGTTCAAAATAAAGCTTACATTCAAGTGACTGAGTTGGTTTTTTATTAAGACAGTGCAGGGTTAAATATATTTCTTATTCCCTCACAAAATAATTTTGTTATTATGATCATACTTTTTGCCATGAAATATCTAAAATAATTATTCCATCTTTGTAATTTGCAGCTAATCTTTTTTCTTTATAGTGTAGCATCTATAAAATTTAAAGTAAATATCTAATAATAGTGACATAATCCCTTTAATAGGTGTTCTTGTTATGAGGGATCTGTACATCTATACATAGTATTTCTTGTAAAATTTAGACATGTAATTGCTTTCAACAGAGATATTCTTAAATGTAGATATGAAAATCTGGTTTATGTTTAAACAGTGTTGATGACATCAACTCTATTTTTAAAAAGACCACTTTTGGAAGCAGTTAAACAGTGTTTGCTGAGTTTGGATTTGTTAAGAAGGCTTAAAATTGGGATTCATATGACTATTGTAAAATAGACTTTTTAGGAATAATGAAGCATTAATAATACATTTAGCATTTCTACAGTGACAACTCTTGACTAGGAAATGGAATACTAAGAGGAATAGAGAATAGACATAGCCTAAGAAAATCATGCTGTCTATATATTTGACTAGAATGTCTAGATGATTTTACTTTTTACAGTTTTTTGCCTTCAGGAAAAATAATTCTTTTCTTAAATTTTTTATTTGAATTCCAATTAGTTAACGTACAGCATAGTATTAATTTCAGGTGTAAAATTTAGTGTTTGAACTGATGACACCCAGTGTTCATCACAACTGCACTCCTTAATCCCCATCTCCTATTTCACCCACCCTCCCAACTTCCCTCCCTGGTAACCATCAGCTTGTTTTGTAGCTAAAAGTCTGTTTCTTGGTTTACCCCTCTTTCTTTCTCTCTCTCTCTCTCTCTCTCTCTTTTTTCCCCCCTCCTTCTGCTTATTTGTTTTGTTTCTTAAATTTCACACATGAGTGACACCATATGGTATTTGTCTCTCTCTGCCTGATTTATTTCACTTAGCATAGTACGCTGTAGCTCCATCCATGTTGTTGCTACGAACAAGATTTCATGCTTGTTTGTGACTGAGTAATATTCCATCATATACATATATACATATATAGAGAGAGAATATATACATTACTGATAATAGTCCATTATATATATGTGTATGTATGTGTACATATAAACATATATGTAATGTATATATATACATCAGATATATGCATATACATAGAGTATATATATTACATATATATGTTTTTTATATATGTATACACACATACATACTACTTTTTCTTTATCTGTTCATCAGTCAATAGACATTTGGGCTGTTTCATTAATTTGGCTGTTGTTGATAATGCTGCTATAAACATTGGGGTGCATGTATCCCTTTGAATTAGCATTTTTGTATTCTTTGGGTAAACACCTAGTAGTGCAATTGTTGGGTCACAGGGTAGTTCTCTTTTTAACTTTTTGAGGAACCTCCATACTCTTTTGCAGAGTGGCTGCACCAGTTCACATTCCCACCAACAGTACAGGAAAGTTCCCCATTCTCCACATCCTCACCAACACCTGTTGTTCCTTATGTTTTTTATTTTAGCCATTCTAACAGTTGTGATCTCTTTGTGGTTTTGATTTGTATTTCCCTGATGAGTGATGTTGAACATCTTTTCATGTACCTGTTGGACATCTGCATGTCTTCTTTGAAAAATATCTATTCCTGTCTTCTGCCCATTTTTAACTGGATATTCATTTTTTGATGTTGACTTCTATAAGTTCTTTATATATTTTGAACACTAACCTTTTATTAGATATGTCATTTACAAATATCTTCTCCCTGTTGTGAGTTTTGTTGATTGTTTCCTTCACTGTGCAGAAGGTTTTTATTTGATGTAGTCCCAATAGTTCATTTTTGTTTGTCTTCCCCTTGCCTCAGGAGACATGTCTAGTAAGAAATATCTATGGCTGAAGTCAAAGAGGATTTTGATGGTTTCATGTCTCACATTTAAATCTTTAATCCATTTTTAATTTGTTTTTGTGTTTGATATAAGAAAGTGGTTCAGTTTCAGTCTCTGCATGTCTCTGTACAGTTTTCCCAACACCAGTTGTTGAAGAGACTGTGTTTTTTCCCCATTGGATATTCTTTCCTGCCTTGTCAAAGAAAAATTGACCATGTCATTTTGGGTTAATTTCTGGGTTTTCTATTCTGTTCCATTGATCTATGTGTCTATTTTTGTGCCAATGTGATAGTCTCTTCATCACTACAGCTTTGTAATATAGCTTAAAGACTAGAATGGTGATGTCTCCAGCTTTTTCAAGGTTTCTTTAGCTATGGGGGTTTTGTGGTTCCCTACAAATTTTAGGATTGTTCTAGCTCTCTGAAAAATGCTGGTAGCATTTTCTTAGGGATTGTATTAAATGTGTACATTGGTTTGTGTGTTATAGACATTTTAGCACTATTTGTTTTTCCAACTCATAAGTGTGGAATGTCTTTCCATTTCTTTGTGTCCTCTTTACTTCATCAGTGTTTTATAGTTTTCAGAGTATAGTTCTTTCACCTCTTTGGTTAGGTCTATTCCCAAGTATCTTATGGCTTTTGGTGTAATTGTAAATGGGATTGAGTCCTTCATTTCTCTTTCTGTTGCTTCATTATCAGTGTATAGAAATGCCACTGATTTCTGTGCACTGATTTTGTATCCTGAGATTTTACTAAATTCATGTATCAGTTCTGGGAATTTTTTTGTGGAGTCTTTTGGGTTTTCTACATAGAGTATCATGTCATCTGTGAACAGTGGAAGTTTGACTTCTTCCTTGCTGATCTGAATGCCTTTTATTTCTTTTTGTTGTCTTATTGCTGAGGGTAGGACTTCCACTACCATGTTAAATAACAGTGGTGAGAGTGGACATCCTTGTCTTGTCCCTCACTGGAAAGGAAAAACTCTCAGTTTTCCCCCGCTGAGTATGATGTTAGCTGTGGGTTTTTCATATATGGCTTTATTATGTTGAGGAATGTTCCTTCTAAACTTACTTTGCTAAGGGTCTTTATCATGGATGGATATTGTACTTTGTCAAATGTTTTTTCTGCATCTATTGAAATGAGAATATGGTTTTTATCCCTTTTTTAATTGTTACTTATTTTCTATTATTAATATGATGTATCATGCTGATTGATTTGCCAATATTGAGCCACACCTTGCAATGCAGGAATAAATCCCACTTGATCATTGTGAATAATTTTTTTAATGTAATCTTGCATTTGGTTTGCTAGTACTTTATTAAGAATTTCTGCATCCATGTTCATCAGGGATAGTGGCTGTAGTTCTCTTTTTTAGTGGAGTCTTTCTCTGGTTTTGGTATCAAGGTAATGTTGGTCTTATAGAATTAATTTGGAAATTTTCCTTCTTTTTCTATTTTTTTTGAATAATTTGAGAAGAATAAGTTAACTCTTCTTTAAATGTTTGGTAGAATTCACCTGTTAAGCTACTTGGCCTGGGCTTTGTTTTTTGATGAATTTTTTATTACCAATTCAATTTCTTTGCTGCTTATTAGTCTGTTCAAGTTTTCTATTTCTTCGTGTTTCAGTTTTGGTAATGTATATGTTTCTAGGAATTTATCAATTTCTTCCAGGTTGCCCAATTTGTTGGTATTTAATTTTTCATAATATTCTCTTAGAATTGTTTGTATTTCTGTGGTGTTGGTTATTTCTCCTCTTTCATTTGTGATTTTATTTGAAAATAATTTATTTTCAGTTAATTCTAAGTTCAAGCCCAAATTTTGAAAATGTAAATAGAATGACTCTTTTCTTTTTCACTTAAAATATGTCATTTACTATGTTTTCATTAGTCTACCAATTTTTTTTAAGATTTTTATTTATTTATTTATTTGACAGACAGAGATCACAAGTAGGCAGAGAAGCAGGCAGAGAGAGAGGAAGGGAAGCAGACTCCCCACTGAGCAGAGAGCCTGATGCAGGTCAATCCCAGGACCCTGGGATCATGACCTGAGGTGAAGGCAGAGGCTTTAACCCACTGAGCCACCCAGGTGCCCCTACCAAATTATTTTTTATTATTATATTCAGTTAGCAGCCAAAATATTAGTTTTTTATTTATAAGTAGTTAAATATTCAATTTTCATAACAACCATAAAATATAGCTATCATATTATTTGATTGTTTTAATTTCTATTTTATAGTAAATCTGCATATATTGAAAAGTATAAATATTAAGCATAAAATTTCGTGAATTTAGACAAATGTAATGAATCATCCTCAATAATCACTAATCCTCTCAGAATATATATAATAATGGGATCACTTGCTTTCTGCCTGTAGGACTTCTGTTAGCATGCATGTAAGGCAATTTTGCAACCAAAAATTTCTCTCAGTTTTTTTTTTTTAATCTAGGAAAGTTTTATTTTCTAAATATAGGATTCTTGATTGACAGTTTCTTTTTTGAGCATTTCAAGTATATTATCCCACTCTTTTTGGCCTGCATTATTTCTTATTGGGTTTCCCTTGTAATCACATTTAGATTTAGAGTACATATTTTTCATTGAAGTATTGACCTGTTACAATATTAGAGAAAACTGTGGGTAGGCTGGTTTTCTTGAGAGTTGTTTTTTTTCTTTCCAGGATGAGGATAAGGCTCAGGGGTAAGTTTGTTGTAGTATTTAACATATGGGAAACTATCCCGTATGAAATAAATGTTCTTATTGTATTGTGACAGGTAGAAACCCAGAATAAAAACTCTCAGTTTTAAACCTCACAATTTATTAATCCTGCTCTATTTTTATTTTGATTTCTTTTTTATTTAATTCGTTTGCTTTTCTCTTCGCCATCACTGCCACTAACCTGTGTTTTCTGTTCACTAGGAGTCTCTGTCGACTTTCCAGCTCCAGTTTTTTTATTTGTGTCCAATTGTCTTCCACACTGCAGTCAGAGTTATCTTACTATTGGCAAATTGAAAATATTTTCCTTATCTTAAAACTTTTGGAGGGCCTTCTATTGTCATTATGACAAAAATCAAACCCATGTACTGTTTTACAGGGTTTTCCCGTATTTTATTCCTTCTCATTTCTTTCATATTTTGGCTCCCCCTTCTTCACAATCTAAGCCCTAGCTAAGCCGAATTCTTCATTCATACCATATTTCCACACACCTCTAAACCTTTGTACTTCATTTCCCTACATGGAATTAAGCCTCACATCTGTTTTTCTACTGTCTTAGTACACCTGTCCTATGCCAGCTTCATCACTCTCTTTGAGTATTTTTTGGTATATAATTTCTGTCCTAGAGGCTCATATAAAACATCATTTTCTTATTAAAGCATTAATAATAAGAAGAAAGCAACCATTGGACCTTTTACACTGTTTTTTTAGCAGCTACCCACAATGTGCAAAACAATATTAAATCTCTTTTTGAACAATATCTCCAAAGACTGTATTAAATCTTTGAAAAATAATCGCACACAAAAATGTTGAAAATAATGCACAACTGAGAATAGATGCTTTTGAAGTTCTAAAGATATAATTTGAAGATTTGTTGCTGTAAATAATTCATGTGTTTATATATATTTAAATTTAGTAGAATTTACCAAAATGTGATTCATACAAAATGGTAGTTCACAACTCCACATGAATTTTAGGTATGCTTGAAACCTAAAGTACAAACTTCAATTAAGTTACATTCTCATGTAGAAAGTATAAAATGTATATGAGAAATATAGTAAATTTGTATTATCCTTTAATTATAAGAATATTACTATAATAAAACTTTTATCTTGAGAAAATCAAACAACATTTACATGTCTTTGATTGAAGAGTTACTAAAATGTAGGTTGTAAAATATACATGGCTGTTTTGGCCTATTTATCAGAATCCTCTTATTTTTCCTCTTCATTTACATGTCAGGTAATTTTCTTGGATTCCCTATTTTTATCACTTCATTTATATGGCATTCTGTGATATTCTTCTTGACTAGTCAGGATAATTATGCATTTAATATACTGGTAAGGTTTTAAAACAAAATCAATGAGGTCATACTCAGTGGAATACTTACAGAACAAATTTGTGAGTAAATTTATTTTTTCAATAGTTTTTAGTTTGTTTTTTTTTTAAAGATTTTATTTATTTATTTGACAGACAGAGATCCACAAGTAGGCAGAGAGGCAGGCAGAGAGAGAGGGGGAAGCAGGCTCCCTGCTGAGCAGAGAGCCGGATGCGGGGCTCGATCTCAGGACCCGGGATCATGACCTGAGCCAAAGGCAGAGGCTTTAACCCACTGAGCCACCCAGGCGCCCCAATATAGTTTTTAGTTTGTAGAAGAAATAAGATTAATTGTTATGATAGAAAAACATCTCTTAGAATTATCAATTTATTTTTCTGGTTTGTAGAAACAAATAGTGTAGGAAATTTCAGTAATTTCTTATAATCAAGTGATATCATGCCAACCTTATAATGATGGAGAAATAAATCAATGAAAACACATCATGTAATCACTAGGTGTTTATGTGAATAAATTTCTTTTGCCACAACAAACATAAAAGAAATTGTGCAAAGATCATAATCTTGTACTTCAATGTTATTTTGTTTAAAACAGTAGATTTTTTGTTGTTGTTGCTAAAGATATTAACAAGACATATTATTTTCCTTTCAACATATTCATTATATCCAAAGGTGGGCTCATTTTCCCAAAAACTAGTTTTCCTCCTGTATCATGAATCTTGATTAATTCTACTTTCATCCACATCTAACAAACTCAACTTCTCTTCTCTTACTCTTTTCTAATTCAATAAATTGTTGAATACTTTCTATTCTATCATGTTAGTAATCTTTATGGTATCATTCCTTCTATATGTCCTCTGTTAACACCTTCAGCCAACCCTTTCTATTTTTCCTTAACTTCCACAATAGATTTTTATTCAGAATATTTTGTGATTATTTTTTCACACTGCTACTAGAGTGACCTTCTAAATCTTGTCATTTTTCTACTTAGAATTTTCAATGACTCCCTACCATTATGAAGATAAGATCTAATTTCCTTAGCTATAACTTGAGATGATATTCTTTATTTGACTGCTGTATTAACTGTTTAAAGTATACTGGTCAAGTTGCTCATCCTAAAAAAATATTTTTCTAAAGAAAACAGGAAGATTTACATGGATATAATGGACCAAAAAGTCATGTTACCTCCTTCTAATATTGCCTCACAAATCTCTTACCTTGGGTTCCAAGATATGGTGATTTTATAGTCTGGTTTAGAGTATCTATTCTTCTTCACAATAGATATGGTAGTAGATATAACATTAGGGAATTCTATTAGATTGTGCCTTGACTCATACAGGGTTCTTATTTTTAGAATAAAAAAGAATCAAAAGTGAAAAGTTTTTACTGGTCAGGTTTCCATGCATCACCTGAACACATAAGGTTTACCTGGCCACTGGATCCAATCTTCTGTTGTGTGCCTGTTTCTGAACTAGTAACTCATCCTTCCCTAGTGCATTGACCCAAGAAGTGGAATTTATTTGTGTTGGTTTATTTGCTTATTTATTCATGAAACTCGCATTCTTTCCATGGGTCTTATTTCTTATATACTCAACTTTACTTGCATAATGAAACAATCTTATGAAATTTTGGAAATGGAATATTCTCATAGCTAACTGCTAACCAAATTGAGGATACAATTTTTTGTTACTGTTATAGCTCAGGTATTCACTTGTGTGATAAGAACATAGTTTAGTTTCTATTTCAACTCAAATTTTCCCACAGGAATAACTAAAATATATTTAGAGAGGTGGGAAAGGGATTTCTAGAGCTCCTACATCTTAAATCATTGCAGATTATTTTTGTTAATTTATTAAAGTTTTTATTTTACTAAAAGTATCATTTTGTCACAGATATTCTCTCATATAATGGTGGTCATTTGATTTTTTTTGTAGTGGATTTATCATATCTAAATTAAAAGCAGAATATTAAAATAAGAGAAAAATATTTGTTCAAATCATGGCAAAATTTCTGATTCAGATAAGCAGTAAACTGTTTTAAATGAAATGTATAATTTGGTTACATTTATACAATAATTATATAATATAAATGTATAATTATGTTATGTTTTCTAGCTGAAGTTGACTTTACATGGCAATAGTATATTTATGCACTTTCTAATTATTTGGTTGCCAATTTTTAGTTTATGTAATAACAGAACAATTTTCTAATAAAATTTGGATTTACATTATTTCAAACTGTATGGAAAAAACATATAGTTTGTATGAGGTCTGGTAGCTTCTACTGGATGACCATCTATACTGCTAGAGAAGAGGATCAGGGTGCGTAGCCAGCTTCAGCTGTCAGTCAAAGGCATGAGGCTCTCCTGGACACCCAGCTCCAGTCAAATTCCAAGTTGAATTCAACCTCCTGGACGGCCAAGACAAATCATGTAGAGCAGAACCTGCATGTGTTCCTGGCCCACAGAATAATGAGACATAATATCTCATAGTTTGAAGACCCTTGAGTTTGGGGAAACTTTGTCATAGAGATATATGGAGATATTCATTTTAAGTGAGGCTATATTGTCTCTGCAGTTCATTAACAGATTATGGTCTTTATTTTCTCTTTAGTTGAAATAATCGGAAAGAGAACTAAAAGTAATCTAATGTATATCCTTTCTTGGTAACTATTTATAATATTGTCATTCTTTAAAAGTATTTCCTATATCTTTAATTTTATACCTGGTTTTGTGTTACTTGTACAATTTACTTCCCTTCAGAAAGTATATCCTCCTTATTTATCTTTAATTTCTATTTGTTCTTACAGATTAATATAGAGTCTACTCCTCAACAATTATTTTCTTAATTTATCACACTGAATCATTCCCTCTTTCCTCTATCCTTTATGTTCAGAGATGGGAATTACCAAACTTTTGTGTTTTGCTTTACACCTCTGCCAACCTTTGCCCAGGCTAAGCACTTAGGTCCATCTCTTCCATATTTTTTGTCAGGAATCAAGTGACTATAGGATAAAACTTTTTTAAAAAAGATTGCTTTATCCCTATTCCTGACAGCCTATGAATGCACAAAATATCAAAAGCAATCTACAAACTGTGGTGTCTCTGACAATATTGGAAAGATAAACAACTCTGCAGAAGTACAACATTCTTACATAATAAAAATGTACTAATATACATGAGTCATTGTTGTGTCAACAGTTAAGCAAAATAAAAAATAACAAGACAAAATAACAAAAAAAATAGGGGAGACAACAATGGATTGATATTTAGTCATTTGTCTTTTCTTTCTAATTTTGTGAAAAGGATACATACTATGTCTTCATTCAAATAGATCTATATAATTGAATTTTTACAATGGGATTGAAAGAAGACATAGTATGTATACTTTTGTTAGTTTGTCTTGTTATTTTTATTATTGTTTAACTGTTGACACAACAATGACTTATGTACATTAGTACATTTTTATTATGGAAAGTAATTATTATGTAAAATAATCGTTATATAAAATATTATGTACATTTTATTATGTACAGGAAAGTAGTTAAAAAGCCAAGTATATGTTAATCTCAAAAGGAATACCATATATGAAAATGTCTTTTAAACTGCTAAGGAAGAATATTGTAATAATGTAATAGTAGTGGTATAGCCAATTTTTTATAGCTCCTAATTTAAAATGTTGACAGAACAAGAAGTTATTACTTATCTGCAGAAATGCAAAATAAATATTTTCAGGGCCAGATTATTGGTGGAAATTTCTGTATACTGAAATATTTTAAATCTGGTAATCCTGTTTCTCCAGATAGTAAACTGTGAAAACTAAGGGAACAGTCTGGGATATGGCTATATGAATATAATTTGTACTTGAATGCATACCTAGGATATCATTCAAAGAGAAACCATGTCCAATTCTTAAAATTTATAAGTATTAGATGTCTGTAACCTGTTTTTTTTCTTCTTCTTACCTCATTTAGATCTACTTTTTACCCACTCTAAGAATCTTATGACCATTTTTTATTTTCTGGACATTTGATGAGCTATCTTTACAGGACTTGTTATTTTTTATTATTGTTTAAGTGCTGGAACAACAATAAGACTTATTTATAATAACCATTTTTACATGCACAGGTGATTAATAAGCCAAGTATATGTTGGTGTTGAATGGGATAGGACTTTTGTACCTTCCTGTACAGGACTTTTGTGTTTTGAAATCACATGATTTTAGTAATGCAGGTTTTTTTGCCCACATATCAGGATCCATTATACCAGACACTTTTTTTTTTTTTTAAGATTTTATTTATTTATTTGTCAGAGAGAGAGGGAGAGAGAAAGAGCGAGCACAGGCAGACAGAGTGGCAGGCAGAGGCAGAGGGAGAAGAAGGCTTCCTGCCAAGCAAGGAGCCCCATGTGGGACTTGATCCCAGTATGCTGGGATCATGACCTGAGCCAAAGGCAGCAGCTTAATCCACTGAGCCACCCAGGCGTCCCATTATACCAGACACTTTTGAATGAAACCCAGGAAGTAGCATTTTGGACTATCTCCCTCAAGTAGCTACACACACATGAAAATTTCAGCACAATTGTTTTCTAGATTCTTATAGAAAAGGGTAAATTGTCATGTTAGTTTAGCTACCCTTATGTATCAGAAAAATAAAATTAAGTTATAGAATTGACACCTTTGAAAAGGGTAAAGGGGAAAATCATGTATCTGTTTTATTTTCCAGGTAGTGAGGCTATCAAATAGATATGCATAGTATTATGAGAGTTTTATAGTATATTTATGAGGAAGAATTGTAGTTTTCAAAGACCCTGTATTAATAGTGCCTCATCTAAATTTATTAAAAATTCACATAAAGCCTTTATAACCTATTAGGAATTAGGCTTTTCTGTTTTTTTTTCTTTAGTTACTACTTTTTTCTATTTATAGATTTATTTCATAAAATAGATCCTAAAATTTCCCTGTTGAGGCTTTTTTTAAGTAATTAAAATTACACTGGCAATTCTATTGGCAAAATTTATATTAGCTTTATATTAATTTCTCATATTTTTTTAGATTTAAGAATAACAACCATTTCATATATATTTATTATTTCTCTAAAAATATTATCTCTGTACCACTTTTGACTCACTATCTTATCTGACACTCCTCAAAAATATCAAGATATCCTTGAATATTATAATCTATAGCCTCTTAATTAAATGCTGTTTTCTACTACCCAAATAACGTGTCAGTCAGACACCTGGAAGTCAATGTTGATCTGTTGTAGAAGTTTAAGAGAACCAACAATAATAGTGAAGCATCTAGGATCAGAAATATCCAAATACTTTTTTTTAGATTAACATATAATATATTATTTATTTCAGGGGTACAGGTCTATAAATCATCAGTATTACACAATTCAGAGCACTCACCATAGCACATACCCTCCCCAGAGCCCATCACCCAGCAACCTCATCCTTTCCTCTCCCCTCCCCTCCAACAACCCTCAGTTTATTTCCTTAGATTAAGAGTCCCTTATGGTTTGTCTCCCTCCCCAGTCCCATCTTGTTTCATTTTTCCCTCCCTTCCCCCATGACCCCTTGCCCTGTCTCTCAGATTCCTCATATCAGTGAGATCATATGATAATTGTCTTTCTCTGATTTATTTCACTTAGCATAATACCCTCTAGTTCCATCCACATCATTGCAAATGTCAAGATTTCAGGGTTTTTGATGGCTGCATAGTATTCCATTATATATATTTTTTTCACATCCTCTTTATCCATTCATCTGTTGATGGACATCTAGGCTCTTTCCATAACTTAGCTATTGTTATCCAAATGCTTTTAATAGTAGTCCTTCTCCCTATATTTTAGCCTGGATGACAACTGTCTAGAATGAGCTGTATCAATGAGAGGAGCTACTCAATGGTAGACATGGATATTGGTAGAGGAGCAAATGATACACAAGTATGTGGGGGGGGGCGATATTACTACCTCAACGTCCTTCCTTCTGATCTCATTCTGTGGCTCCCATTGGTCAAAGCCAACCATATGTCAGAGGGGATAAAGGAGTCTGGATAATAAAGTTTATAGAGAACTTCTCAGGACACAGATCAAGTAAGAAAGTAGGGGAATATGGATTTGAAGGGCAAAAATTTGTGCTTATCCTTTGTGTAGATAGAAAAAAAAATCAGGTCAACCAACCAGAGGACATAAAAAATCTCATCAACCTCTGTATTTTTTGCAGGGGATTTTAATTCAATCACCACCAGTAGATTTCATGTAAGGTAGCAGGAGAAAGCAGGAGATAATTAAATAATTATTGACACTATCTTCACTTCTGTCCCTTGTCTTGAAGTCTAAGATGATATTCCCACAGTTCTTCTACCATCATTCCAAGTTCTTTTATCTCATCCTTCCCTTTGATGTATTGATATGCTTTAATAAAACGAGAATAACAAGAGGAAGCCAGAGAATGCCTGAAAGCCTGAGTACAGGCTCACTTGCCTCCATTTGTCTTCTTGTGATCAAGATTCTAAGAGTTGGAAGATTAGTCTCCTCAGTTCTTGAATTGAATTAAATTGAAAGCCTTTGTTAGTTCAATGGCTATAAAACAGGGGATGTGTTGATTTGCCATAGATATGATGCCACATCTGGAATCACAGCTATGATTAGTGTTACCACCTGAATAAGCTTATGATAACCCACAGTTATTATTCAAGACCCATCTGATTTTTGCATGATCAAATAAGTAAATTGAAGAGGGATATGATGAAAATTATTACCCTAGCATCATTCAGATTTTTAGTAATAGCACTAATATCTGCATTTTTCTCAAACATATAGTGATGTTTTGGGTTATTATTTTGGTGAGAGATGGGAGGCAATTCTATTTGGCCCTGCCTACAAAATCAGCCTTGACTATTCTTATGAGATTTTGTACAGTTAATAATTATATCTTCTCATTATACATCTTGGAATGAGAAAATAACTGCAGCTTACTTCTAGTCTCACAAATTTGTGAGATATGCTGAGATAATCTTTCATGTGAACTAATTAACCCTACTCTTTTTTTGTTAATTTTAAAATTTTTTATTTTTTATAAACATATAATGTATTTTTATCCCCAGGGGTACATGTCTGTGAATCGCCAGGTTTACACACTTCACAGCACTAAGCATTGCACATACCCTCCCCAATGTCCATTACCCCACCCCTCTTTCCCGACCCCCCTCCCCCCAGCAACCCTCAGTTTGTTTTGTGAGATTAAGAGTCACTTATGGTTTGTCTCCCTCCCGATCCCATCTTGTTTCTTTTCTTCTTTTCCTACCCCCCCAACCCCCCATGTTGCATCTCCACTTCCTCATATCAGGGATATCATATGATAGTTGTCTTTCTCCGATTGACTTATTTCACT